>JAQQSV010000301.1:0-81122 GCA_028646515.1 Pseudochirops corinnae | reverse complement strand
TGGACCCACTGCCCAATCACAAAGCTACAAGGCACGGGCATTCCTGGAAAACAAGCCTGGCGCCACAGGCTCCACGTGACCACATTCAGCCTATTAGGGAACAGAGTATACTTTCAAATACCCAAGGGTCCTCAGAGTCACGTAGCCGCTTTAGCAAAGGGCCCAGGGGCAGGGAAGATCTTCAGATTCCCATAACAAGTATAGATCTCCAAGGTCAGATTAAAAGTCTTCTTAGACTGGATATGTGAGACCAGTGTTTGAAGTTTGGACCAAAATTGTTAAATAATCTGTAGAACAGAGACAGCTAAATGAGATTAGAGAGGAGTTAAGTTATTTTGGGAATCTGATCGTTATTTTGTCTTTATTCTCATTGCATAGAAGGCATTTAGTTCTTGGCACATAGTAAGTGCTCAGTAAAGGCCTTTGAATCGGAAGCCCTGGGTTTGTATTGGGAGTATGACATTTACTCTGTGACCTAGACAAGCTGCTCAACTTGGCTGAGCCTCGACTTTTTCATCTACAAGATGAGGATGATGATGTTTATGCTCCCTGCCTCACAGGGCTTTTGTGAGGAAAATGCTTTGTAAATCTTTGAGCCTAAAGAAATTGATGCTGCTATAGGAACTATGGTCAGAAAACCATCTTCCTGTTAAGTAAGTTGGACTTTTCCTAGGCGTTCCTTGTTTTGAAGGACAAGAAACTAAAAATTCATGTAATACTAGTTTTTGTCATGTCCATTGAAACTAATTTAGCAGTAAAAGAAATCTACATGGATTTATCTTTGATGTGATTATAGTTTTGTTCCTGAGGATCCAAGGTACATGTGACAATTCATCTGTAATAGTACAGAGGAGGCAGTGGAGAGAGCTCTGTGGAACTCTGCTTCCAGAGGGGAGAGCTTTGTCCCAAATTGCTGGGGTTTTCACAGCTGCTGGATCTATTAGGAGACTGCCTTCTCTGCAGCCCCCACCAGCTTTGGCTCACTGGTCATGCACCTCAGGATCACCACCCAAGACCGTGATCCCGATCCAGGCAGCTTGAGGCAAGAGCACTTAGCCTCTGAATGATTGCTTGGCCCCTCTGCAATCTGCAGGCCACGAGTTCTGAAGCAACCACATAGAGGTGGCTGCAGGGCCACCACTTCTGCTGCTTTCTTGCCCTGGGGGCGGATGGCTGGACCGCTTTTCTACCCCAAATTTAGCCAAGTTCCACTGATATTTCACTTTGTCCTTGGTTCTTATGGGTTGATAATTCTGGAAACTGCCACAGCTGCTGGTGATCCACTCTCCCAAATGCTCCAGATGCGGCTTGGCCTGGCCACCTCGGGGCTGCAGCCGGGACTGGTCTCAGCTCCCAGCTTGCTGTGATGAGCCCTTCCCGTCCGGCCTGCCAGGCTGCCTTCAGTGGGAGCTTTGTTTCTCTGTAGTTTTGTGGGTTCTGGAGCTCTAAAATTTGTTTAGAGTCATATTTTATAGGTATTTGAGGTGGTTATGGAGGGAGCTGCAGAGTTTTCCTGCTTCTACGTTGCCATCTTAACTCCATCAGTCCTCAAAGTTGTTTTAATTTTCATATCATCAGTAATGATTTAGAGCTTTTTAAAAAATATGACCATATTTAGTTTTGGTTTCTTCATTGAAAAACTCTCTCATTCATATCCTTTGACCATTTATCAATTGGGGAATGACTCATATTCTTATAAATCTGACAAAGTTCTTTATATATTTGAGAAATGAGACCTTTCTCTGAGACTATGAAGATTTTTTCATAAGTTTCTTCATTCCTTCTAATCTTGGCTACATTGGTTTTATTTGTAAAAGAACTTTTTAATCAAATACAATTGAAATTATCCATTTAATACTTCATAATGCTATCTTTTGTTTTTTCATAAATTGTTCTTCTATCCATGAGTCTGATAGATAATATATTCCATGTTCTTCTAATTTTCTTGTGGCGTCTCCGTTTATATCTAGGTCATGTATCCATTTTGACCTTGTCTTGGCACACGATTTAAGATACTGGTCTGTGATGCCCAGTTTCTGCCAGATTCCTTTCCAGCTTTCCCAACAATTTTTGCCAAATAATAAATTCTTATCCCCCAAACTTAAATCTTACCATTTGTCAGATGTAAGGTGACTATAATCCTTTACTACTGTGTAATGTGTGTTTACTCGGTCCCACTGATCTTTCTGTTTGTTAGCCAGTACCAGATAGTTTTAGTATTTACTGCCTTATGATATAGTTCAAGGTCTGGTACTGCTGAATCTCCTCCCTTTACATTTTTTTCTTCATTAGTTTCTTTGAAATTCTTGACCTTTTATTCTTCCAAATGAATTTTATTGTTTTTTCTTAGTAAAATAATTTTTTAGTAATTTAACTAAAATTTGAATTTTAGTAATTTAATTAATTTAGTAATTTTGTGGCATTGGATAAATAAATTAGGTAAAATAATTTTTATTATATTGACTTTGCCTACCCATGAACTCAATTACTCTTTTTCCAGTTGTTGAAACCTAACTTTATTTGTATCAAGAATATTTTAGGGGTGGATAGGTGGCACAGGGAATTAGAGCACTGGCCCTGGAATCAGGAGGACCTGAGTTCAAACTTGGCCTCAGACACTTAATCTTTACTGGCCATGTGACCTTGGGCAAGTCACTTAACCCCAATTGCCCTGCCTTCCCCCCTCCAAAAACACACACTCACACAAAAGAATATTTTATAATTATGTTCATGTAGTTCCTGGATCTCTTTTGGCATGCATACTCTTAGGTATTTTATACTGTCTACAGTTATTTTAAATGTTCTAAAACAATATTGAATGATATTGGTGGCACATAGTTTAGTTTCCCTGCTTATCTCTTTTGATTAAATCTATTTTAGCTTTAACTCTGTCTGAGATCATGATTGCTACCCCTGCTTTTTTTTTTTTTTAACATTAGCTGAAGCATAATAGATTCTACTCCAGACCTTTATTTTAACTCTGTTTATCTGGGGTTTTTTTCTGTTTCTTGTAAGCAACCTATTGTTGAATTCAGATTTTTAATCCATTCTGCTAGCAGTTTTATGGGTAAATTCATCCCATTCACATTCAAAGTTATAATTACTAGTTGTGTATTTCCCTCCATCCAATTTTTCCTCACTATCCTCACCCTGTTTACTCTGTCCCACCTCACGTGTCTGATTTACTTTTAACCACTACCTTGCCCTTCCTATTCCTTAATCTACCCACCCCTCTTAAGAGTCTCTCCCTTATCATCTGCCCCATCCTTCTAATTCTTAATCTATATACCCTTCCAAAAGTCCCTCCCTTTGTCCCCTTATGTCTTTATAAATTTAGAAGATGGATACCCTTTTAGGGGTATATGTTGTTCCCTTTTTAACCTGTTTCCAAAGAGAATAAGGTTATAGTACTACCAGCCCTCTACCCTACTGCTTGCTTCTTCTGTATCAATTCTTCCTTTCATGCCATTTTGTATGGGATAATTGCTCCTTTTTACCTCACTCTCCCCAGTTTTATTTTCTAGAATTACTCATATATTCAACTCAGGCCAAGCCTTACTTTCAAACTACCCCAAAAAATGATGACACTGATAATATTTTCACATGTAAGAAGTAAAGAGTTTGACCTGTTGAGTCCCTTATAATTGGTCTTTAATGTTTACCTTATATTTCTCCAGGATCTTATATGTCATATTTTTCATTAAGTTCTGGTCTTTTTGTCACAAATACCTGAAAGTCTTTCAGTGTGTTAAATGTCCTTTTTTTTTTCTGTTCAGGATTATATTTAATTTTTCTGGGTAAAGTTTGCTTTCATCTTAAACCTTTTCTTATTCCTTCCATCTTCTAGTATTTACTGAAATCTGACTCCTTCCTGATAAAACTGTATCTCTGGCCTTCCTTTCTTGTACTAATGGGGAAGTTGAAACACTCCTCACTCCCCATTATCCTTTCCGGCTTCGTATTGTGCCACTATCACTAAGTAATCCCTCTTCCTTTGAGGTTCATGCTGTTCAGAGTTATTGCCCAATCCATATCTTGGTGACTTTTACATATTGACTCCTAAGACATTCTTATTTCTTCTCAATGGCTTCAAGAAGCTGACTTAGGGTCCTACTTTCTACCCCCCTACCCTTAATAGAAAGGGACTTCACCATGCAACATTGATACTCATTCAAATGTACTAACTCGCCAATTCTCAATCTATTCATTTCCCATGATGTACTTCACCTTAACTATAGACTGAGATAATGATACCGTTGAACTTGCCATCATCCATAGGTGTTCTTTTTTTATGAGCTACAAAATTCCTTTATCGCATCATAATCTTTTATCATTCTATTTTATCTTTGCCTTACAATGTCCAACCGTGCCTTAGTTCTTTTGCAGGCCATCACATCTCTCAGACATCTTTCCTCATCATCTTCTCCTTGAAGAGATGGCTCTTTTCATTTGCCGAGGCAACGCCTCTCTATGCACCTTTGATCTTTTAGCCCTCTCATTTTTTTTCATCATGTGCCTACAAATACATCTATATCTTGTTCATTGATCCAGTCATCACAGCTAGATACTAACTTCTATCTATTCTCTTCTTCTTAGCTAAATTTTGTACTCAATGCCTTCATTTCATTTCCACCCACTTATAAAACCTCTGCATTCTGGCTTCCAACATCTTGATTCAACTGAAACTGCCCTCTTTCAAGTTATCAATGATATTTTAGATGCTACATCTTGTCACCTTTTTCTATCCTTCTTGATTTATCTGCATTGTTGACATTGTTGATTATCTCTTCCTGGATGCTGTCTTCTCTAGGTGTTTGGGACTTCGCTTTCTTGGTTGTTTCTCCTCCTACCTGTATGAATACTCTTTTCAAGGTTCTTTTGCTGAATATTTATGAATATGAAGCTCATACTCCTCAATTATGGATACTCACAGGGATCTGACCTCGGTGTTTTTCTCTTCTCCCTCTTTGTAATCTTGCTTGATAATCTCATCAACCCCATGGGTTCAGTTATCATCTTCACACATTAATGAGTCTCAGCTCTATATCCAGCCTTATTCTTTATCCTGACCTCCAGTTTCACATCACCAACCACCTTTTGAATACCCTGAACTAGATGTCCCGTAGATATCTTGAATCAACATAACCAAACCAGAACTTAGTTAACATACTCTTTTTTCTTCCCAACCTTCTGATTATTGTCAAGGGCATCACCATTTTTCTTGCCACACAAACTCAACAGCCTTGATGTCATCCTCAATCCTTAACTTGTATTCACCCCACATTATCCCATCTATTACCAGTCTCCTTGTTTTTGCCTTTACAGCTTTTCTTATGCTATGTCCTCTTCTCTTTACTTACACAACTCCCACTCTGATGCAGGCCAACATCATCTCAGGCCTAGTCCATGGATAATCTTTCTGATTGGTTTCCTTCTCTCTTCTCCATTATCCACAAATTCCAATGGGAAGAGAAGGGAAAAAAGCATTTATAGAGCATCTGTCGCTGCTGTGCTGAGGACTTTACAGATATTATAAGTGGCTTTGTATTATCTACGTGATCAAATACTAAATGCTCTGTTTATCATTTAAAGCCCTTTACAGCCCAGCTCCTTCCTTCCTTTCTAGTCTTCTTACATTTTCTTTCCCTTACCCCCTCTGCATACTCTTAAGATCTAGCTGTGCTGGCCTGTCATATACTTCGCATATGATACTTCCATCCCCTCACTCTGCCTTTTCACTCTCTTCCGTGCATGAATTCTTTTCCTCTTCATCCTCATCTCTTACCTTCCCTTGGCTCCTTCAAGACTGCTCAGATCTTATCTTCAAAAACATGACTTTCCCAGTCCCCCACATAGCCTCCCTCCAAGATTACTTTCCATTTTTGTACGTGTCTTGTTACGTCCCCAGTTATTTGCAAGCTATCTCTTTCATTAGAATGTGAGCTCCTTAAGGGCAGGGACTGTCTTTTGTCTTTCTTTGTATCCTCAGTACTTAGCATATTGCTTGGCCTATAGTAAATGATTAATAAGTCCTTGTTGACTATAACTGAAAGGTCCTATATTCAAAATGATTCCTTTGGTTGGAATGTTAGATCAAAATGGTAAAATTGGGCAGGAATAAGTATGGTAAAGTCCTTCATTTTAAATTCCTAAGAAACAGTCACACAAATAAGAGTGGAAGAAACTTGGCTTAGCATCCATTCATGTAAAAAATATCTGGGTATTTCCATTGACAGAAAGAAGTAAGCGGTGTTTAAGACTTCTACAAAAGCTAACATAATCTTATTTTTGATAGATCTGTGATACTCAATTAAAATAAAATCCTTTTGCCTTCCTTGTTTCCTTTTCCTTTCCTTCCTTCCTCCCTTCCTTTTTCTTTTTTGATTAGAAGAGGAGTTGTTGCTTCTTATACACAAGTAACAACCAGTAACAGTCTTACTGTCAGTAATTTGCTTACAACAAGCTTACCCACCATGCATCTTTTCATGCTGTTTGGGTTATGTGTAATTTTGATTTTTCTAAAGTTGTTATGATCTATGGTTTACAGCTATTTAACTTTGCCAGGAGAGTATTAGTGTTTAAGAAAAGGCCTTTTTGTAGCAGTGTTTAAGGTTATTGAAAACAATATCCAATTTTTCAAATTCAGTAGATCGTGCTCTCCCCCTTCTCGGCCTTCTCAATCTGAGATGATCTGACTGTCCATTGGTAGTACCTGTGCAAGACAAATGTGTTGATGGATTAGCTTGAAGAGGGTGGTCATCATACTGCGTGTCATAATCTTGGCCACATGCATTTTCCGTTCACTTTGTATTTCCATATAGAACAATCATTACTATTAATGTCTGTAATGTCTTCAAATAACATTTGGAGAACTTTGCCATTATTAAAGTATCTTTGTATTTGTTGTATTCTTTGCAGTAGAGTTTTGGAAATATTCATAGTGTCCAATATATATAGCATACAGGAATATATTTTAGTGTTCAGAGAATGAGAAATAATAAGTATACTGCATCTTGCTTGCCACATTATATTTAAAAAAAAAAAACATGTTCAGTTTCTGTCATGTTTTAAGTAGGACCCTGACATACTAGAGTCTGTTCAAAGGAGAGAGTTTGCAATAGTGTAAGGCCTAGAAGCTTTTGTATTTGAGGAATGTTTAGAAGAATGGAAGTAGTGTATGTAGCATGGAGAAGAGAAGACTAAGGGAGAGTCATTTGGCCTTTTTGAACTACTGTTATGTAGAAGAGAAATTATACTTGTTCTTTGTAACTCCAGAGGGCAGAGCTAAGCATGGCGTAAGCCATAGGGAATAGATTTCTTCTCAATATAAAAGAAGAGCTAAATAATAATTAGGGTTATCTGATTGATTAGACTGATTCCTTTAGGGAATGTGTTTGCTGTCACTAGAGATATTTAGACACATGGTAGATGTGTCAGAAATGCTGCAGAAGGGATTCCTGTACTGAGCAGAAGCATTGAAGCTGACTTATTAGGACTTTGTGAACTCTTTCTTCCCTTGAGTTTTTAGATAGATTAACTATATGTTTTTATCTACATAGCTTCTTCCATACTAGTATGGTGATAATATTTTTGGTCATGGCAAACATGAAAAAAAAAAAGGCAAAATGACCTTCAGTCCTATGTGACCTCCTTATGTAGAATTTCCTCCTCTAAAAAGTGTTGAATTGATATTCTTAAAAAGCAACAATAATAATAATACTTTCCAATGACTCATTTTTACTCCCACCCCAATTTATTCACAGTGGAAAAATGGAAAGAGAGTACTAAGAATCTCAAAAGTTTTTAGACTGTAAATTATTAACTTAGTTGTTGGTATTCAGCCACCCTACTGGAGGAAATGAATCATATCAATCTTAACATTCTGGATGTAAACAAAACCACAAGTGAAAAAGAATTTACAGCTAAATTGAAGGCTGGCTCACAGGTTTTCAGAGACAGTTAAAGGAGTTGACAGAATTGAGTTTATTATGAATCCAGAGATAATAAGAAATATCATTTCCTGGGACATTTGATTGTCTCACATTGCATTGTTCAGAATAAGTATTTGCAAATGACTACCTTGAAAATCATTTCAGGTTGTACACCAACATCTGGTCCAGGAAGGAAATGAGGAGAAAGTAGGGAAGGAAGAATTTTTAAGCACCTATTGTGTGCAAAGCTAGTGCTTTACAAATTGTCTTACTTGATCCTCACCCTGGAAGGTTGTTGTTAATATCCCCATTTTACAGTTGAGGAAACTGAGGGAGACAAGATAAGTAATTTGCCAGGATCACAATGCTAGTAAGTGTCTAAGGTCAGATTTGAATTCAGGTCTTCCAGACTCCAGGTTCAGTCCTTTGTACCAACTAGTAGCTGCCTCAGGGAATGAAGGGATAGGGAAATTCTACAAAGAATTTGTTAAGACTTTTCAAATTAAATCGACATATACTTGAAGCTTGGTAGAAAGAAACTCTGATACTTAAGTGCAAAAAGTATGTTTAAAGTGTTTTTAACATATGGGAAAAAACGTTATTTAAAAATACTAATCAGGATATCCATCAGAAGTGAGGGATGAAAGACCAAAGATATGTAAAGTATACAGAAGCCTCATATCTCTATATCATGAATGTTCTCTTTGAGAAAAGAATCAGAAGTCACTAGACATAGTGTGCACAAAATAACAATTAAAAATGGAAACTTTTTAATGATAAATAACTGGTTACTGAAGTTTAGTTCTTGTCAACTGTGTACAGTCAAACCATCAACTTTTTAAGGCAAAGATCAAAATTACTTTAAAGCTACTGGGAAAAATGAATTAAAACAACTCCAGCATTAGGCAGTAAACAGTTGACTTACTTGCTGGGTAGAGAAAGATGGCAACTAAGGGCAACACTGATTTAAAATAGAGGCAAGTAGGTTTATAGAGCACTGGGCCCTAGAGTCAGGAAAACCTGAGTTCACATCTGGCCTCAGAAGCTTCCTAGCTCTTTGACCGTGGGCAAGCCATTTAACCTCCATTTGCTTGAGTTTCCTCACCTGTAAAAAAGGAATAATAATAGGAGGAGGTAGGCCTTCTCAGGGTTGTGGTGAGGATTGAATGAGTTATGTTATTGGTAAAGTTCTTGGCACAGTATCTAGCACGTATTAGGGACTTAATAAGAGCATTAATCCAAACCGACTTACAAAGAAGGATGGAAGAGTACGGCTAGTATGGTCTCCCAATTCAGTAAGGAGCAGTAGAGGAAAAAAACATTTAAAGAAAACTTGGAGAGAGCATCTAAATAAGCAGAACCATCTCCGCAACATCCGTCTGAGGAATGAAACTAGGAGAGCTCTAACCAAAAGATGAGAAAGGTTTCTGTAAAGACTTTTCAGCGTAACTTATTCAAGAGCAGTTGAGTTACCATATCTGACCTCCAACATCAAAGTACCATATCTTTTTATAGAAGAAATAGAAATGACATTGAGGAAAATAACCGGGAAAAATAACTAGATTAGACAGAGAATGATAGAGTCAGGAATCAGTAAACAGTTATCAGATGAGTCAGAGAAGGTCCATACTGATTCAGGCAACACAGTTTTGAGGGCACTGAAAGAGAAATTCTTAAAGTGTGAGAGGGGAAGATCTTCAGCAAAGATTTGGAAAAAATCTCTGACTTTATTGCCCAGAAAGGTGATTGGAAGACCATCCATAACTACTAGCCCATGCTTTCTCATCTATATGAAATTTTAATGACAATCTGTACACATACATCTCTCTGAAATGAGAGATCCATAATCACTCCAAAAGAATTATGACCTGTCAACATGGGGAAAAACTAAGTGCATGTTCACTCACTCTGCCACCCCCATACATATATACATGTGTATACATCTACATGCATACACACCTCTTGTCCAGAGTATGATATACAGTTGAGGGTAATATATCTGGGATAGGCACTGTTAAGTGTGCAGTAAGATTGAGCCAGGCTGTATTGCCCTTGGTAAATTGAAAAGTTCTTTTAATAACCTCATGCTTTTCTTAGAAACAGGCTTACAATTCTTCCAGAGTTGTACGGCTAAAAGTCACGGAACTCAAAACAATTGAAATGGCAGTAGAGAGACATGTGATGAACACGTGCAGGTTGTAACACTTTACAAATAAAGAATTAGAATGGAAAAACAAGTATCCTTAAGGATACCAAAGAAAGGTACAAATGAAAGAAGATGAGTTAGTCCTGTAATGAAAATAAGGGATAACTGTTGGACAAAAATACATGCTGCTTTAGTGACCTCCCGAGGTCAAGAGAAAGTGTGTAATAAGGTCTCTAGCAGATAGGTTGGACGACTGTTGTTACACTTATGGAAAGAGAATAGGTGCACAGGGTGGACAGGCATGAGTTCACAGATACATTTGAGTACTTCTGTTGTCATTGGTAACTACAAATGAATTCTATACAGAAGGTCTTTGTTTTCCCAAGTATTTATTATTCAAAACCATGAACTTACAAGGTTGCATTTTGTTTTGGTTCAGATGTGTGATTTCATTCTTGGTGAGGAAACTCCCTCTTTCATGGGAGATCAATAACTGTTCTTCAACTTAAAATTAAAATCTTAGAAAGGTTTCTAGCAGAGCTGAAGCAGTTGGTGACTACTGATGATTTACCTGGAAGGTTGTAGAATGACAGATTTGGAGCCAGAAGGAACGTTGGAGACCATCAAGTCCAACTCCTCAATTTTAAATATGAGGAAAATGAGGACTGAGGCATGTGATTTGTCCAGGGTCAAATAGCTAATGAGTCTTTCAGACACAATTCAGACTCAGATCTTCCTTACTCTAAGGGCAGTTTATTGACCATACCATGCTTTCCCTTATGATGAGGCATAAAAATTAATTCACCACTTTTAAAATAACACCCCACTTAAATATTGGTTTCACACATAACATTGGTTACTCTTTGCTGATTGTCTTTGTAGGCCCTAAAAAAAGGATGATTTGAATATGAAAGAAATAAGGGAGGCCCTTGAAAATCAACAAAATCCTGAAATACTTGATGAGTCTGATGTGAAACTGCTATTCTTTTGTCAAAACAGTTACACCTCAAACAAATAGCCATTGATTTGTTTCTTTCTTTGGTCATTCTAAGAATTAGCATATAGTTGCAATTATGACCAAATTTTTGTTAAATATAAGAGAAATACATTTATTTTTATAATTTTTTGTTTCATTTTTTATGCATAAAAGTGTTAATTGTGACTTGTTTTCTGCTGTGAAACGTTGGTCCTTGTTTTAAGTGGATTCACTTTGTGACATTTATTCTGGTGACTGAGATCAGTCATCTACCACTTTGTTTTAGTATATCTGTATGGCTGGACTTGAGAATAATTAATTTCTTCGTTTTTATTGAAACTTGGTTGTAAGTTGGAGGTAAACTATATTTTGTCATGTCTTGTAGTTTACAACTATACAGGAAGCATGTAACTAACGTCTATGGAGTAGTGCTTATTGCTCTGATATTCTTATTGTCTCTTGGTTAATTTGCATCTTTAGTAGGATTAAGGCTTTTTTAGAGTTCAGCTCTGGAACTAGTGTTTATTTTTGGAAAAGATTTATTTTCATGGGATTCTAAAATCACGTAAACGAATGAGGTTTTAGAAATTTACTTTTGCTAATTTACTTAGTTATTTCATTAAAGTTCATTTCGCTTTCAAAGCTCTCAGGATTGTTTTTTCTTTGTTCTTTGTGAAAATAGTATTCTCATATTTAATAATGTCTGAAATAATTTAGAAGTAGCATTTATTTCAGTATTTCTACTTAGACTTTTCTCTCAAATTAATCCAGGATTTTATGTCTAGTTAGTACTTCTTATCTACCAAATTTGTACTCGATCTACTCCTTTTCTCCTCCCTCATTCTCATATAGTCTCCTGTTCATAATTCCTTATGTGAAATATTGCACTGTTAGGGAGAGACAAAAACAACGACGACAACAATAAAGCCGATCAAATCTGTGAAGAAATGCCGCATTATTGCCCATGTGGAATGACCTCATTTTGTTTAGGCAGAATTATAAGCTATAAGATATAAAATATCTTGGCCAGAGAGACTGGCATTTGTGAGCTCTGCAGTGGGGGCATTATTGGGAGAGAGGGGCAGTGTTAGAGGAGAGGAGAAAGGAACAGGGATTAGTGAGGGGCAAAAGGAAACTTTTAGAGCAGATGTTCTTAACTTGAGGTCTGTGAGCTTGGGTTTAAAAAAAAATTGGATTACTATCTTTAATATCATTGATGTTTCTTTATAATCCCGCGTATTTTGTTTTATGCATCAAAGAACATTATTTTGAGGAGATCATAGTTTTCACCAATCTGTTAAAGGGATCCTTGACACAAAATAAGTGAAGAACCCATTTTCAGGGAAATTAGATAAAATAGTATGACCTTCTATAAATAACTTACCTTCTCTGTGCTTCAGTCTCCTCATCTGTTAATTGAGGTGGTTGGGTAGCAAGTCAGGTAAACTTCAGTTCAGTTTCTGTTCAGTGAATGTGTAAAACAGCCCCTTCCCCTTGGAGCATGCCTTCAATGAAGGATTCAGTAGGAGATATAGTTAAATTATTACAAAGCATTTTGAGAGGGGGGAGAGAGAGAAGGAGAAGGAAAGGTAGAGATGTGGGAGGTGGGAAAATCACGTATATTCCAACAGACACTTAGAATAATTTAGACCAGAGGTGATGAGTGCTTGAACTAGGATAATAGATATACAGGTAGAGAGGAAATTGGCATGACATGTGGAGGTAGGATCCTTATGGCTTGAGGTAATGAATGACAGATGATTCTCTTAAAAGAAACTTAAAGGGTTAGAAGGGAAGATAATGAATTCATTTTTTACTGTGTTCATTTTGAGATAGTATCCACCTAGCAATTGGTGATGCAAGGTAGAGATTAAGTTTGAATCCAATCTTCTCACACATTTGAGAGTCATTTCAGTATAGGTGATACTCAAAGCCACAGGACCAAATGAGGTCACCAAGGAAGAATTTTAAGTGAGAGAAGTGATAGCCAAGAGCAGAGCTTTGAGGGTTGAATTGAGGGAACAGAATAATTAACCGAGGGTAGAAAAATGAGTGAGATAAGTACTAGAACCTGGACGTGTCAGTGTCATGAAGAAAGGGAGCAAAAAGTTTGCAGAAAGAGGTGGTTCTCAGCATTGAAAACTGAGAAAAGGCCATTGGATTTCTCAGGAGATAACTGGCAATCTTTGGAAAAGGATTCAGAAGCCAAAACTTTCATGTGATTAAGGGTAATGTATAGTAAGGTTGTGGAGGTAATTAAACAGGAAAAGCAGTAGTTTGGGAATGGCATTTTCCCTTCTTAGTATTGTTTTTAGTTATAACGTCATAAAACCAGTTTTTGAGTGTCCCTACAAATGAAAAGAAATATCAGTGTGGAAATAGTCAAAAGAGTTGATGACTACTACCCCTAAAGTATGTATACTTAATTATTTTTTCCATTTCTTATTAACTCCCTAGGCCAGTTACTCCTATGTTATGGGCTTTCGGACCTCTAGGGAGCTGTGAACTTTTGCAAAAGGGTTTCTGAATCCATAAGCAAAAATTTCTTCTGTAGCTAGAATATACTATGTATTGCTTTTTAAGTGCAGATAGATACTATTGTGACAAATAAAATACAGAAATTCACTTGAAAACTTTACCAAAATTATAATAACCCTCTGGCTCAATGCGGGTTCCTACTTACTAATATTATGACTACTATTGTGTATTCTTTTTACTTTTTATGTATAAAGGTTATAGCTAAAAAGCCCAGGAAGCACTGTGGTGGAGTAACCTTTGTCTTGCTTTTACTAGATGACTGTATAGCAAATGTAAGGTCCTTCAGAGCAGAGATTATTTTGTTTTTGTCTTTGTTTCCAAAGTTCCTAACCTTATAGTAGGGATTTAATAAATGCTTGTTGATTAGTTGACTTTGCTGCTAATAGCCTCAGTAGTCTTATTGAAGCAGCACAGTCAATCATCCTGCCAGTTTCATAGGAAGGAATATTTTTTTCAAGGCTAACTTGTGCTCTACGTCTTCTCCTACTTGTTCCTCTAAGACTTTGCTGTCTCAGTATCCCCTTGTTCTTTGGGATCATTCTGCTTTACTAGTCCCACTGTCCTAGTCCAAGGATCTGTTTTCTTCCACCTGGATTTTTGCAGTTGCTTTCCACATAGCCTACAGTCTATATCCTAAACATATTCACCAGGCTAATTCTCTCCCATTTATTAGAATTAAGGAAATTTCAGTTAATGAGCCAGTGTTGAGGGGAAGATGAATTAGTGATTCTGTGGTGATCTTAGGTTAAGTATTTTGAGCAAGAGTAAGATTAGGCAACCTTTAAAATCTCTTCCACCTCCTTAGGATTTTGTGACTGTATAATGCGCATAGCCCATTGTACAAGATGAAATTTAAACTCCCTATTTTGGTATTCAAAGCTCTCCACAATCTGAATTCAACCTACCTTCTGAAATTGATTCCCTACCATCTTAATCACATTCCATGAATCATCCCAACAAACTGGTCTGTTTACTGTACTGTGAATATACCTTGTATATTCCCTCCTCTTTACCTTTTCAAAAACCTTTCTGCTTATTTGTAATATTCTGCAGATCTTTGCCATCCCAAGCTCTACTTGTTCTTCAAGGCCCAACTCAGATTACTAATGATCTTAATTACCAATTCCAATCCTCAGTTTCTCAGTCCTCATCTTTCTTGACCTCTCTGCAGCCTTTGACATTGTTGATCACTCTCTTCTCTCTAAGTTTTTGGGACAGTATTCTATCCTGGTTCTTCTACCTATTTCACTGTTCCTTCTTGGTTTCCGTTGCTGTATCTTTCTCCAGGACATGCTCACTAATCATGGAAGTCTGACAGAGCCATCCTGGGTCCTCTTCTCTTCCCCCTCTATACTCCTTGACTTAGTGATTGGATCAGCTCCATGGATCCAGTTATCTTCATGCTGATGATTCTTGAATCTATTTGACCAGCCCTAACCACTATGCTGACTGACATAAGTATCTCCAGTTGCTTATTAGACATCTTGAACTGGACTGGATGTCCAGTAGACCAGCACTTCTTAAATTGTAGGTTGCAACCCCATATGGGATCACTAAAAATTTGGCAACAGTAAGAGGTTTCTGAACATCCAACGACCAAAAATTAATTAAAAATCAAATGCATAATGAATCTGAGGTGTTTCTGGCAACCTCAGTTCTGAACACAGGCCATGTAATTTCAACAAATGCTGAGGAAACAGGAAAGAGATTAGTGAATGGAAGGTTTAAGAAGCCCTGCATTAGACATCTTAAATATGATATACATCCCCCTAAACCCTTCCTACTTCCAAACTTCTCTTACTATTGAGGGTATCCTCCAGCTCCCCCAGGGTCACATCGTAGGTGTCATCCTTGGACTCCTCACTCTCTCTCACACCCTCTGCGTCCACCCCCCCATCCAATCCATTGTCACAGCTTGTAATTTTTTTCCTTTGCAACATTTCTTGAATACACACACTTCTGATTCTGCAAGTATACTGATATACGTTCTCATCTTCTCATACCTAGACTCCTGCAGTGGCCTGCTGGTTGGTCTGTATGCCACAATTCTCTCCCCACTCTAGCCCATCCTCTACTCAGCATCTAAAGTTCATTTCCATATCATCTCCCTATATAAACTCCAGTGACTGTGACCTACAGGATCAAATATAAAATATATACTGTATATTCTGTCTACTCTAGGCATTTTCACTGGCTGTCTCTTATGCTTGGAATGCTTTCCTTCCTCTTCTCTGTTGCCTGACTTCTCTGGCTTCCTTTAGGTCCCAGCAAAAATTCTACTTTCTACAGGAAGCCTTCCCCAAACCCTCATAATTCTAGTGCCTTCTTCTGTTGATTAATACCTGTTTATCCCATATATAGCTTGTTTGTACATATTTATTTCCTTGTTGTCTCCCCCATTAAATTTTTGACTCCTCAGGGGCAGAGACTGTCTTTTGCCTTTCTTTGTATCTCCAGCACTTAAAACAGTACCCAGCATGTAGTAGGTGCTTAATTAATGTTCGACTGACTCTGTGAAGGCTTTCCTGACCATACATCAGCCCACAGTGATTTCTCTCATTGCACTTCTTTAACATTTGTTTGTTTACTACCTTTATTTATTTATTCATTCATTCATTCATTTATTTATTTTGCTTTTTGGAGGGGAGAAGGCAGGGTGGTTGGGATTAAGTGACTTGCCCAAGGTCACAAAGTGTTAAGTATCTGGGGTGAGATTTGAACTCAGGTCCTCCTGACTCCAGGGCTGGTGCTCTATTCACTGCGCCATCTAGCTGCCCCAACTGCCTTTATTTTTAAAAAGGAAGTTTAATTAATTTAATTGGCCAGAGTTTTAGATTTGGAGTAAAGTAAAGGCAGACCTGGCCTCAAATTTACCCTCTGACACTAATTATATGACCGTGAGCAGGTCACTTCAACCTCAAAGGGCTGTTGTGAGGATGAAGTGCAATAATTACATATAGAGCGAACCTTAAAGTGTTACCTAAATGTTTACTATTGCTACCATTTGTCGTTTTGTGTTTTTTCTAGCTTCTCCTACCGGATTTTGAGCTTTTTTAGTCATTTCTTTCCTTTGACAAAGACTGGATGGTGCTATGATAGAGAACAGTTTGTTTAGTAAATAATGTGTTTGTTGACTAAAAGTTAGAGCATTAAGTTTTGTGGTGGAAGTGTTGATTGGAATGAACTGCTATCGCCATACTCTGCTTTTTACTTGGTCTTTGCACTTAGAAGAAAGAATGAATCTCCATAACAATCTTAGAGCAGATAAATCCTTAGGAAACAAAAGTTCATTTGCTAACCAAGTATTGTCAGCTTATTACAAGAAATAGTAATTAAATGCACGAAAGGTGCTAGTTTGAGGCAACAAAAGAAAAATTTAGTATAGCTATATCTTAGTGAAATGTAATCTGGAATTTAAGCTTTTTCTCCAAAGCTCATTTTGATCAATAGATTAAAAACCTTCTGGCTTTTCACTTTCAGATTGAGAAGCAAAACTGAAAACAAGGATTATGAGGAACATTTTTAAAAATTCATATTTTTAAAAATATTAATTATAAATTATAATTGTTGACAGGTAAAATTGGTTTATCCATAACTTAAATGTTTTCAAAAGGATATCTGTTATACTAACAGGCACTAATGTGTTTTATGAAGAAAGGATGCATGTATATGCACATTCCTAATCAGTAAGTCAAAGAAACTAAATGTGGCATACTTCAATTTTGTCTTTTCAACTGTAGTTGGAAAAGATGTATGTCAGTCTTCTAATTTCTTATGAAACAGAGTGAACCTGCATTTATTAAAGGTTGTTAACCTTTTTTGTGTCATAGACCACTTTGGCCATCTAGTGAAGCTTGTAAAACCCCACTCAGATTAAAGTTTTTAAGTGTGTGAAATAAAATGCATAGGATCACAAAGGAAACCAGTTACTTAGAAATGTGATTATAAAAATATTTTTTAAAACAAATTAATGAACCCTAAGTTACCCCCTGATTTATACGAATGAAGTTTATAGGAAAGACTATTTTTTCATTTAAAAACAGAAAAGACTATCTTCCTGAATTACTGAATTTGAAGAGTCCATTATGTGACCATGTTTTGTTTTAAACTTTCTTGTCATGATTTATTAGGTGAAAAACCATTTCGCTGTGATGAATGTGGTATGAGATTCATACAGAAATACCACATGGAAAGGCATAAGAGAACACATAGTGGAGAAAAACCATACCAGTGTGAATACTGTTTACAGGTAAGATGGTGGTTTGAAATTATTTTCTCTCCTAACTGAGTAAGCTAATAAATTTTAAAGTGTAATGAATCATGCATGAAAACAATTTGAATGACATTTATAGTTAGGTCTGTAATAGAAAAATAAAATGTTTAGGAGTTAATTGCTTATATCCTTATATTTATCTAAACTATTTTATTTATTTAAACTTTTTTTTTTCCTTTCAAAAAAAAAAATCACCACCTACTCAACTCAACAGTATTTTTCCCGGACAGACCGTGTATTAAAACATAAACGTATGTGCCATGAAAACCGTGACAAGAAACCAAACAGGAATGCCACTAAGGGTGGCCTTTTGACATCTGAGGATGATTCTGGCTTTTCTACACCTCCAAAAGACAGCTCACTGCCAAAAAAGAAAAGGCAGAAAACAGAGAAAAAATCTTCTGGGATGGACAAGGACAGTATGATGGACAAGTGTGACCAGAAAAAAGATAAGAATGATTATTTGCCTCTTTATTCCTCAAGCACTAAAGTAAAAGATGAATATATGGTGGCAGAATATGCCGTTGAGATGCCCCATTCTTCAGTTGGAGGGTCACATTTAGATGATGCTGCTTCAGGAGAAATACACCCACCTAAGTTGGTTCTCAAAAAAGTTAACAGTAAAAGAAGTCTCAAACAGCCACTAGAGCAAAGTCAGACAATTTCACCTTTGTCCACATATGAAGATAGCAAAGTTTCAAAGTATGCCTTTGACCTTGTGGATAAACAAGCCTTACTAGACTCAGAAGGCAATCCTGACATCGACCAGGTTGATACCTTACAGGAGGGGCCCAGCAAACCTGTCCATAGTAGCACTAATTATGATGATGCAATGCAGTTTTTGAAGAAAAAGAGATACCTGCAAGCAAGTAGTAATAACAGTAGAGAATACGCACTGAATGTGGGTACCATAGCCTCTCAGCCATCTGTAACGCAAGCAGCTGTGGCAAGCGTCATTGATGAAAGCGCCACAGCATCCATATTGGATTCACAGGCACTCAGTGTGGAGATTAAGAGTAATCATGACAAAAATGTTATTCCAGATGAGGTACTGCAGACTTTGTTAGACCATTACTCTCACAAGGCGAACGGACAGCATGAAATAGCGTTCAATGTGGCCGACACTGAGGTGACATCTAGCATATCAATTAATTCTTCAGAAGTACCTGAGGTCACCCAGCCAGAGAGCGTTGGAACAAGCTCCCAAGCATCCTCATCAGATAAAGCCAGTATGTTGCAGGAATATTCAAAATTTCTGCAGCAGGCTTTGGACAGAACTAGCCAAAACGATGCCTATTTGAACAACCCGAGCCTTAACTTTGTGACTGATAACCAGACCCTTGCAAGTCAGCCAGCATTTTCTTCCATAGACAAGCAAGTCTACGCAGCCATGCCCATCAATAGCTTTCGATCAGGAATGAATTCTCCGCTAAGAACAACTCCAGACAAGTCTCACTTTGGACTAATAGTTGGTGATTCCCAGCATTCATTTCCCTTTTCAGGTGATGAGGCAAACCATGCTTCTGCTACATCAACACAGGACTTTTTGGATCAAGTGACTTCTCAGAAGAAGGCTGAGGCACAGCCTGTCCACCAAGCTTACCAAATGAGCTCCTTTGAACAGCCCTTCCGACCTCAATACCATGGAACAAGAGCTGGAATGGCTTCCCAATTTAGCACTGCCAATGGACAAGTGAACCTACGGGGACCAGGGACAAGTGCTGAATTCCCAGAATTTCCTTTGGTGAATGTAAATGATAATAGAGCTGGGATGACATCTTCACCTGATGCCACAACTGGCCAGACTTTTGGCTAATTAAAAAATGTAAATAATATTGGCACTTTAGAACAGATTAATCAAGAGTGGGTTTGCTCTGTAAAAGATGGAGTGCTGTACAGACTTAAGAGCAATGTGTTATAACAAAAGTAAGCTGATATGAATAGCAAGATAATCCAATAACTGAATTTTTTTTTTCATTTTGGTTAGTCATCATTCATTGAACTGCCTTACATGTTGCCACCTTTATAGAAGCAATGTATTACTTATTTTAGACCAGAAACTTGCTATTCTACCTAAACCAAGTTTAAAAAAAAAGAAAACAAAGCAACAGCAACAAAAAATATAAGACTTTCGCACAATTGTTTCCTGATATCATTGTACATTCTTGGGAAATGAGTAATTGTGTGAAATTTACGCATACTGTTTATGAGTTTTTCAGCATAGACATTGCACTTCAGCAGGGAATCTTAATATACTTTGCAGACAGAGTGAACTTAAAAGTTTAAATGTCAAGAGATTATGGCTTAAAATTAATGTATTCTATAGGAAAGAAGAAATCTTCCATCTTTTGAAAAAAAAATATGCCATATACCCTTGATTTTCATTTTGCATTATATTGAGCTGTGTTTTCTGAGGGGGAAATAGTAATAAAAAATCTGATAGTCTAAGACTCCACTATTTAAAAGCCTAATTACTTAAAAATATGCATACTTTCAACACATTTACCAAAATACACAACTGCTGAAGCATTTACTTCCAGACTGAAGTATGCATATTGGTGTCAGTTTCTTTGTACAGTTGTACCTAGATATTTTTTATGATTTTTTTTCATGTGCAGGTATCAAGGTTTTGAGGTTTTAGTCAAAGTATTCTGTAGATTACATTCCCAAGAACATAATGCTTTCACAGACTGTATATTCCAAGTTTTGAAGCTTAATTGTATTTTACTTTACATATACACTTTCACTTAACATAGAGCACTTAGAATCTATTTGATATTTTTGATTTCTCAAAGTAAAAATTTTAGATTTTTAGGTTTGATATGGTTGTGTCTTAATCATCTCATAAATGACAGTTTTAATTTTTGGCAATAAAAGGAAATTGGGATGTCTTCGGATTTGTAAAAACTGGTTTAATTTTTCCCTTTCTAGATTCTTGGTAGATCAGATAATTAAACAGTATACAGAGAAACTAAAGAACTGGGCATTTTAATTGCATATTTTACCTTCAGCAACTTCTTGATGAACACTGTTCATTATAGTTTTACAAACCAAAAGTGTTTACTAATCCTAGTAATTGCAATTTCATTTTCAGCCTAGTTGAGTATCGCAAGCATTTTGTTGCATTTCAAAACATAAATAAACTACAGACTTTATCCTCACACCATGAATCTTTTTTTTTTTTTCCTGAAAAGGCATGATTTGACTAACATGTTGGGTAGTTTTAAAATTTTTTGCATTGTATAACTTCAGTGATTATTTAATTCTGGTGTCCCCTTCCAAACTTTTTTCCTCCACCTTTTTTGGTTTGCTTGCTAAAATTCTCCATCTTTCTTGAACTGATGTACACACCAATATAAGTACCAGTAGTATTCTTGGAAGCTGACACTTCTTTATTAACATGGCTTTCCCAACCTAAACTTTAGTGGACCTACAAATTTGTGTACCTGAACATCGTTTCCCACATAAATGATTTTACTTTTTTTTGGTTAGCCCTTAGCTAATTCTCATATGGAAAGGGAGCAAGCAATATTTGCATTTACTCCATTTCATATTTGTGTTAAACATTGGTATTTTAAAATAAGGACCATCAATTCAAAGGATTCTGCCAACTATTTTTAATGTGATTTCCTCCACACTTTATTCATTATTCTGTAACTTTTAAATTTTCTAAATTTCCATTTGGCAGTTTTTTTTCCCTGCCAAATTTTGGAAAGAACAAGACTCTTTAGATGCAGAGATTCAGTCCTGCCATTATTGGCTCAGTCATTCATCATCTTAAACTGGGTGTGTTGTGTCATGTGGTTGGTTGTCAGAAGGCTTCTTTTAGATGAGATCTGAAAATCTTGGGGCTGTGTCCATTCTGGATGGACATTAAATATTCTACAGCACTTTTTAATAAGGATTTGTAGCTTTGGTCAGAATTTTTTTCATCTGGGCTGAAAATTTTTGTTCAACTGAATGCCTGGTTTAATCCTAAGGTACAGCATTAGTTTGGGGTGGGGGGTATTTTTTTTTTTCAACATCATGGCTTTTATCAGAATACTTCTATGAATATGACTCAACAACTACTAAGCAATTCTAGTAAGCTTAGAGGAGGCCTTTGATAGATAAGTATATTATGCAAGTAAAACTTAAGTTGTTGCATTCCTGTTTTAAAATAGCCATAGTTCTTTAAATCCAGATACCGGCTTTCCCTAAGAGGTTATGCTATAAGTTGTTGACTAACCCTTTAAGTATTTAGTCTTTTACTGTCCTAGTTTAAGTATGGAGCCCGAGTCAAAAGTTACCTTGTTTTGTCACCATCATGATATCTCTTCTTTGGGTTTTGTCCCTTTTGTTCAGAAAGTTATTTGGCAAATGTTAGTGCAGAGGTAGAGTGGAAGCTTCACGCCCTACCCCGGCTAGAAGTCAAGGGTTGTGGTTTGTCTTTTGAAGCTCCTGTTTCCTTTCAGCCTTCCCTATAGACAAATTGTGTATATAAACATCTTCCTATATGTTTATGCTTTTGTTTGATTAGCCCTGAGATCTGCTTTTGCACTTCTGCTGTATCTAGCACTCTACAGCCTTTGAGGATGAGAATCAGGTTAGCGTTCACCTTAGACAAAGCGGTAATTGTTAAAACAGCTTATAGTGGGTTAATTTTGCCTAAAATTCTCCACAATGCACAGACATTCAACTTGGTTTTGGAATATCTGAGTGACTGTTATGAATCTTCGGGTATTTATATGCAAAATGTCTACTGGGTATATTAATACATTACTGCTAGAAATAATACTCTTGAATATTTGCCAAGGATTCTCAGGAGGCAGGAAGATCCTAACCATTTGAGAGGCAGAGAGCACCTTGTCCTAGGGATACTTTAATTTTCATTAGACTAGAGGAGAGAACTTTTGAAATGTTAGATTGGCCTAATAAAAAACTCCTTTAATTTTCTTCATTTGAATTTTAAAAGGGCTGTTCACTAGAAGCGGGCAACTTTAACAGTTCATGTTACTACAGTTCACGTTTCTTAGGCATTTAGCTAGAATTCTCCTTTTCACAGAGCATTTCCTGAGGAAGCACCCTTACAGTCAATGGAAAATGTTTTTGAAATCTCCACTTTAATTTAAGCTTTTTCAGTTTCAAATTGTTTTATTTCAGGGAAAGAATTTTCCTGTTGCTTTTGCTATATACTGCAAGTAAAAACCTTATGTTACCATTTTTCACTTAGCTTTTGGTAGGAAACAAACTGAAGCAGACAAACAGTTCCTAGTTGTGTTTGTTGCTTTCTGTAATCCAGTGGATGGAAAGGTAAAACCCTATAAACGTTATTTTATTTTTTTATGCAGTACCATGCTGTAAATATGGTTTATCAATTAAGGATGTACCTATGATTGAATCTTTAATTCTGCACAGTTAGAGTTTATATATAAATGTGTCTTGACAATCAAGGACTTTTATGTGAGTCTTCCTTTATGATGTTTATTAATGTTATGCATTCCATTTGTTTAAAGTGAGTACCAATGTGCTAATTTGTATTGTCTGAAAGTATGTAATGTTTTTACAGCTTGTTTTTAAAAATCTGTAAATATGTACAAACAAATCACAGTACTGCTTTATGTTAGAAGGCATATGATGTTGTACTGTATGTAAGCAATAATCCATAGCAGTGCTAACTTTACAAGTAGCATCAGAATAGTTCTAAAAGCTGTTTTTGGAATTCATAATTATTCTTATTTCAGTTAACGATGACTAATCTTTAATCAGTTTTTAATAAATAAATTCCATGGTCCTCCTGTTGGAGCATAACATTGTTTACACAGCATAATTTCAGTCGCAGAGGAGACAGGCTTAAATCTGACTTCATCTGTCCTCACTTTCAGTAAGCATTGAATGGCCTTACCACTCTTCTGCAAGATGGAGGAAGATCGCAAAACTTAGTAGCCATCACAGTGAAGGAAGGGGTATATCTTTCTGCTTCTGTACTGCTTCCTACCTATTCTTGTCATTTGCTTTGGGAGGTGGTTTTTGTTTGTTTATTTTTGTTTTCATTTTAGATTCAAGTCCATAGGTTCTGAGGTGACTTAACGCCCCATTACAAAAAAGAGTAGGTCTCTTGATGTTTCATAAATGGTTACAAAAATCTAAAATTTGTACATTGATTTTTAGATACTTATTTTTCAAGTTTGAGTTCTCAGCTGATGAGATGAACTTATTCAACTTAAATACAAAAAGACAAACCTATCATAGCTTGAATTGAGTAGATATTATACTGTACAGAGCAGCATAACTATTTGAACACAGATGTCACTGCTTTAGAAATAAAACCACAAGTTTATAAATGTATATGACCTACATTTTATAGGAGAAATGTTTTTAAATGCTAGTCATTTATATAATATGTGCTTTGAAGGATTTGCTAGTCCACTTCTGTCACTTTTAGTACACTGGTATCTTTTATATGTAATGTATGCTTTTTATTCTTGTGGCAGAGCATTTCAGTAGAAAGAATTTTGCAACAATATGGGGGAACTTTTTCATTGTTGGATTTGAATTATACTGGATTTTATCTGTGTAGTCTTACTTGTCTTTATTTTAATGCTGTCTGGAAGGGAACTTGGTATCCAAATAAAGCAGGTAACCTCATTTTATTTCAAGGGCATACTGTGTAGTGCTGAATTTAATCTGGAAACCTGATGATTTTGAAAAGGAAGAAATTAGTTTATAAAAATTGTACAGAATAAATTGTGTGTGATGGAAACCCTTGGTAAATAGATAGTAAAATACAGTGAATTTTCTGATATATAGTGTTATTTTCCTGAGATCCATATGCCTTCTTTGTATTTCAGCTAATAAAAGAAGCCCTATCGTTTCTCCTGGTAGGGTAATAGGTTATTTCAGTGGATATACAGTATTGCTTTACCTATGTCATTTTCTTACCCCTTCATTATCGTTGTAAAATTTGATTGCCCATTGGTAATTAAGAATGTACATAATAGAGATGATTTTGTATAAAACTGAATGAATTGGGTTTAAGTTTATGACCGAAATGATAAGAGTGGGCTCATAATTGCTTGAAACTTCATGAAATTTTTTGAGAGTTCTAGAGGAATGAGGTTAGAGTAGTATGTATGCTGGGAGTGTGATGGCAAGTTGCCCCACAACCTGCCAGGAATTCAACAGAAGGTTTAATGCAAACATATTCTAGGTTTCAGATATAAAGCAAGCCTTTTTCTTTCAATACTGCCTAGGAGCATTGAATTCATAATCCACTCAGGTGAAAATTGCTTTGCAATGAAATTTATCAAATTGAAACATATTTGAAAAATAAGAATGTGTGATGTTTTATTGGGGACAAACAAAATATTTCTATAGTTAGTAGACTTGGAAAACTGAAATTTGATGACAAATAGATCTATTTTTAAAGATCATGTTTTCCCCTCCAAACAGAATTGTTTTTGAACAATTTGGAGGTACAGTTTCTGTTCCAATTCATTTGACTTGTTATTGTAAAAATGAAGATCTTTGCTTGACCAACATTATGCCATGAACAAATGAATTGTTGAGCCTTTACTATGCAGTTGAAGCTTCATGCATAGTCATGGAACATGGACATGTATTCTTTGAACCTGATTTATTCATTAAGTGGCTTAATGGGTTTCACAGCTTCTGGCATTATTGTTTTCATATGGTTAACTTAGCCATTTGGGTTTTATAATACCATTTTCTGTATTGTGATACTAAGGGAAGTTGTGTTTTGCTTTATTTTTAATTGAATTATTAGTCTGATAATTTATATTTGCAAATTATGCATTTTAAATGTGGACACTGGCTGTTTGGAAAATAAAAAATACAGAATACAGTTTTATGAATAATTTCCTAGCAGTATTTTTCATGATGTAACGAATTAAAAGCATCCTAAAACACAAAATTTATAATAAATGTGCAAAAGTAGTGGCTAATTAGTTTAATGAAGCAAAAAGATAACTGTAGAATGCAATAACTTTTTTCACTGAATTAGGACAGCAGGATTCTTGACACTAGTTCATATTGAATGTTACTAAATGGTTAAATTTCACTTAACTAGACAACACTGCAGTGTAAAAATTAAGTACTACTTTACGGATAGTGTATTTTTACTTAAAATATATACAGGCTTAATAATATCACATACTGCGTTATTGATCTATCACTAGAATGTATACCTTATTTTCTTTCTAATACTGAGGATGCATTTATACTATCTAATATCACTCACTTTTCTGTCTTTTCTGATGATCTGATGATCATCAGACACTTTTGCACATTGATTGCTTAGCTGGAACCAGACTAAGTGAACTGACCCATACAGGGATCAAACCTATTCCCTTGTCCTCCTTTACTGTTGTGTTTTAGGCAGTTTCATAGAAGAGTACAATAGATCGATTGTGTATGTTCCCCAGAATCTAGTTTTTTCTTTAGATGACAGAAAATGTAGAAAAGAATTTTCTACTGAAAAGAATATATTTAAAGCATTCCTTTCTTCAAAAGGGAAAATAAGGTGACACAAGATAAAATTAAAATTGCTTGAAATGATCAAGTATTGTCATTGAGATTTCTATGGTAATCTTCCATTCATAAAGCGAGTGAGAATTAAAGTTGCACAGCATTTAACATTTATTCTCATGAGGTGTCTGTGAGGTTGTAGCACAAGTATTATTTCATTTGACAGATGGAAGAGGAATAGAGAAATAACACCACCCCCCTCCCCTCAACCTAGTGTCACAAAGCTCGTTATTAACACAGCCAGTCCTAGAATGCAACCCAGGGCTTCTTCCAGTCTGTGATAGGAATTAGGTTCCCCTTCCCCTCCCCCCCCCCCCCCAGCTATCATTATTATTTACACAAGTTCAATAATGAAATTAAATTTTTCGAAACTGAATGGGGGCCAACGTGCTGTTAGACATCGTACTGCCAATTTCCAGGAGCTCAAAGTGCTAGAGGTTGTATTTTTTTATTGAATTAGATTCTTAGTTGACTACATACTTGTTCTTTGAGTCCCTGGTCTTATTGTTCTTTATAAATTTTAATTAGTACAGGCCATTAAACTTAACTAATTATAGATTCATAGAATGTTAGAACTGGAAAGGAGATTACTTAGTCCTATATTCATCCAGTTTCTTCATTTTTATAGCTATGGAAGCTAAGGTCCAGATAAGTAATGTGACTTTAACCCAATACCCCATAGCTAGTCACTAACTACCCAGGATTTAAGATTTTATTGGCTCTAGATAGTTGTGTAAATCAAAGATATGTCTTGATACAAATAATGCCAGAAAAATCTGTTATCTAATATATAGTTACAAATGATGAAGCTTAATCCTCTTTCATGGTCTGATTTATAAAATAACATCAGCATCATTTCTCTTATTATTTTGGTCTAGTTTAATAATAGCTTAAGACTACTCTAAAACCCTAAAACTTTTGAATAGAAAGTAAAAATGAGAAGGATGATGGTGTATTTTCTTTGAATAAGGCACCTGTGTGTGTGTTCATTGACTGCTGCCCAGGTATGGCTGAGGGCCGAAAGCCACTGGACTTGACTTAGCTTTTCCTTCTGTCTGCTGCTGGCTCTGCTTCAGGCCTATTCACACTAACCGTTGTCCTACAGTTTTTCAGAATATTCACCAGTTATACGACTGTATAACAGCATAATCTCACAGGTTTTTCCATGCCCTCACCATTTCTCCAGCCCACGTTATTTGTGGCAAGAGGATGGCAGAAAGAAAATAGGATCCCTGTATTAACAAAGGTAAGTGAATCCCAGTCCCTTAATCTTCTAAATTGATGGCCAAATCAAGTGAGTTTACTAAGTTTGTCTTGCCCTAACTTGCTTTTTAGACCAATTCTTCAATTTCTCTTTAAAAAAATTCTGAACTTAAATATACCAAAAAGGAGCCTTTCCACACGTAAACAGCAGACACAAGAGGATTTTATATGAAACCGTGAATCTCTATTTCATACCACTTAAAAAAATAAGTATACAGCTCTACACATTACTTTCAAAACTGCCCAGCACATTTTAAAGACAAAGGTGTTAAAATTGACCAGCGAGTCTTACTGTCATGTACTTTTTTTCTTTTAAAAAAAATACTTATTTTGTTATATATTTTCCAATTACATTATTAAAGAATTTAGCATTCATTTTAAAACAATGTTTAGCTTCAAATGCCCTCCCCCTAACTCTTGAGATACCAAGCAGTATTATCAATTATGAAGTCATGTCAAACATTTCCATATTAGTCCTATTGCAAAAGAAAACACACAAAAACCCCCAAGAAAGTAATTTACATATTCTTTATGGGATGTTCAGTGCCTGCTGGGAATATTCTGTAGCTATTTCAACACCGGCAGCACTTTTTCAAATCTAGGGGATCTATCTGGTTTACCTCCATCACCCTCTTCTTACTGTAGGAGCTTTTGTGGCATAGTAAAGAGGGTATTCATCCTGGAGTTAGAAGAGATTTGGGTTCAAATCCTGCCTTGGACGCATGCTAGCTAGGTAAATTTACCTCTCTTTGCTTAAATTTCCTCATTCTTAAAATGATTATCACAATAATGAATCCCTTTCTCACTGTTGCCTGAAGACTCCAAAGAGATAATGTACAGTGCTATATCAACTGTCAGCTGTGATGGTGATGACTACTTACATCATAGACCATGACCTTATGATCTACATACTTGGTGCTCTTCTAATCCTGTCCCAGCTCTGAAATATTTCTTAAGATTTTGCTCTGATTGTAGACGCTATAAGTGAATTTCCTTTTATATGCTTAGAGTGGTTTCCAAGGCAGAGAAATAAAAATACACTACCATATGGCTTTATCATATGAATGTTTATTGGGTGGGTGGAACTTGTTTTCCCGCAAAACTTGTTCCTCCCTTGTTTTCTCGTGATCCCTTGGTCACCTGATTTCTTGGCATACCATCAACCAGTTAACATTTGCTTAGAAGCCAAATGTGTCAAGTAGTGGGATAAGTACCAGGATATAAAAACAAAAATGAAATACCCCCTACTTAACCTTTTCTGTTATATACAACCCCTAAATTGTGGAGGGCAGATTGCAGGATGGAAGATTGGATTTTCCACTTAAAAGTGTTCCTCTTCTGCAATGTTTGAAATGTAATCTTCATCTGATTCTAACCAAATTTCCTTTTCCAAATTCAAACCCCATTGCACTAACTTTGGTCCTTGTAGATAACCAGAAGAAATACTGGCACAGAATGAGAGAATTTCTGAAATGAAGGAATCTTTAGTGGCTGTAGTTGACTCCTTTTCTGAAAAAGGTCTCCTCTACACCATACCAAAAAAAAGTGATCTCTCAACCTGTATTTGAATGCCCCCCAATAAGGGGGAATCCATCATCCCTGGAGGCAGAACATTCTACTTTTGGATAGCTCTCGTAGGAAGTTTTTCATTCTATCAGTGCTAAATTTGTCTCTTTGCAACTTTTACCTGTTGCTCTTACTATGTTTTCTGGCACCAAATGAACAAGTCTAATTCCTTTTCCATGGTTCAGCCCTTTGAAGGTCTTCTATGGGCTAAATCCAGTTCCTTCATTTGATCTTCATAGAATGGCTACCCTACACTGCCTTCATTCAGTAGCAGTAGTAAGCTCCATGGAGGACAAGGACCACATGTTAATTGTCATATCTGCTCCAGTGCCTAGCCTCATACTTTGCATAAATACATTCCATGATTTGGAGACATCGATATTCCTTTCTGTGATGTTGGTTCAATTTAATAGTAAAACAAGTTTTCATTCTTTGAGCTTACCCTAATAAGTGTCAGGGGGAGATAGGATAATCTGAGATTATTTACATAGCTTATCTACAAAATCTGTGATCTAGAGTTGATTGTATGTGTTTGGTGTAATGCTACATTTTCTCTCCAAACAAAGCTGCTCACCAAATACGCAGAGAGGAGCCCCAGGGTAGGGGATGGAGTTGGGGTGGCATTTTCAGCCATATTTTGGGATATTCTCTTCTATAGACTTACTCTCAGAATCTATTCAGTGTTTTGAGATCAAGAGTTGGAAAGGACATTAGAAATAAGATACCTTGTTTACAGTTGAGGAAGCTGAAGCCCAGCGAGGTCAAATGATCTGCCCAAGAAAACAGATTTATGGTTGTCTTTTGCCATCTGTAGATGTTGGGTGGGTTGTATTGACATACTACACCAGTTATTAACAACACATAAGACCTCCACCAGTTAGCTGGCTACTTGACTCATTGCCTTATTCTGTTGCTGGATTCTAAGGCAATCAAGGGGTATGTTCTGGTATTTCTTTATTAAGTTAATAGAAATAATCTCTTCATTAATTTACTATAAGGCCCTACCCCTAGCTTAGTAACATTAAGTAAATCAAAGAAACCTTTTCCTTTATATTCATTTTTATCAGCCCACCCCCCAACTAATGAACTTAAATAAACATTAATACTACTGGCGTTTTATTAAAAGTATAACAATATTTTAATGTGTAAGCCAGAGGCAGTCACCTCTAAGTCTCAATAGCAAATGAGGCCTTTTTTAGGATAGTCCAGAAATTCAGCTCTCAGAATGGCAGTCAAAATCTCTTTTAAAGAATATCTGATTTCTCAGAAAAGAGGTTATCTTGGGATTTTCTGTCCCTCATAGTCTCTCAAGGGAAAGAAGCTTTCTTAATTCTTCCCCTGTGCTCAGTCTCTAGCCGTGACAGGAAACAATTTCTCCCAGTATAAGTGGTAGCAGAGCCAAGATTCAGACTTGGGTTTTTGGATTCCATATTTGACATTCTTTCAGCCATGCCACACTGCTTCCTGTGTCCTTTAAACATTCTTTGAGTTTTCACCTCTGTACTCTTGCTTTTCCATCTGCCTGGATGATCCCTTCATCCCATATCCATTCATCAAAACCCTGTTCAAGTGATTGTCTGTGAAATTTCAAAATCCTACAACCCTGCACGAATCATTTCTTCCTCTGAATTTCTAGCACTTCCTTTCATTTGGCAATTGTATACCATGACTGCAGGCCCCATGTTCTATCTGCTGTCCCACCCCACCAGGGGAAATTTCTCATATTTTTACATTTCTTGTTAACTTTTTCCTTCTATGTATTTTATTGTCTAAACTAGACCATAAGCTTCTGGAGGAAAGGAACTGTCTTGTTGCTCTCTGGTCTCATCTCACAGCTTGCCCCTTTGCCCCAGTACCTTCCACATTGTATATACAATACAGGTGTGTGTTGATTTGTTTTGGTTCCTGTTGGGTAACTTGCATGGTTGCTTCGAGTCAGGATGCAGTCTAATGAAGAAGGCCAAATCAAGGGAAAACAGTTAGATGCCAGGCTGAGATCCAAAACAAAGAGATCAAAATCTAGAGGAAAGCACACAATGAACAGGTCAAACAGGGGGTGGTAGCACAAGAAATCAAAAGCAACAGAGTTCTGTCCTATGAGAAAGAAGAGGGGATAGGAAGATCCTAGGCAGAGAGTGTTGTGTTAGTTGGCCAAGTACTTGGTTCCATCTGTCTTCTACCTGACTCAGCCTCACAAGCTGGCACCTCCCATCCCCCTTGGCAGTTGTGCTTACCACGATCTCTGATACCCAATATATTGCCTGTGCTTACTTTAGAAGTGCCAGTTGCATGTATAGTAAGAAGGAAATAAGATATAGATCCTAACTCAGAGGACACGAGAACAATAGGAACAGCTGGTGTTTATATAGCCTTCTGAGATGTGCAAAACACTTTACTAAACATTCTTAGGTTTTCTTTGGTCATCACAACCTCCCTGATGTGTGCTATTATTACCCAGATTTTTTACAGATTAAAGAAATGAGACAGGTTAAGTGACTCGCCCAGGATCACACAGCTATTAAGTGTCTGTAGCTACATTTTCACTCGGGTCTCTTTGGCTGTAGGCCTGGTGTTCTATGTGCTGTCCCACCCCAACAGGCCCCGGACAGCTAGACCGGAGTTAGAGCCCTGGTATTGTCCTCTGCTTAGCCTTTGACCTGGGCCAGTCATTTAACCTCCCTCACGTGTTTCCATCTGTAGTATCATCTGCCATTTTCTTTACCCTTTGCCCATTAAATCCAAGAGTATTTCTTAGTGCTTAAGGAAAAGTAAAATTTCAGATGGTTGCAAGTCGCTGCTGAAATTTCCTCTCTACCTAATTCTTACTTGATTCTCTTGTGATCTTCCTAGCTCCATGCACCAATGACATTTTTCTTTAAGGTCAGCCCCACCAAATGGAAGAACCTTTTCTCAGGTGCCATATTTCTTGACTTTTATGAAGTTTTTAACATTATTCATGCACTTTTTCTAGGTTTCAGGAACTCTGTTGCCATTTTGGTGGTGGATAGAGTGAAGGACTATCAAAAAGATAAAAGTTCATGTCCCCCCTCAGACACTTAACTGGACAAGTCAGCTAACCTCTCTGTGCTTCAGTTTCCCTGTCTATAAAATGGGAGAAAGCCTAGCCCCTCCATTACTGGGTGGACACGAAGCTGATGGAGAAAAACGTGTCAGTTTGCAGACTCTAAAGTACAGTATAAATGTGAGCTTTGTGGCCTTTCTCCCTCAAGCACTCCAACTATGTGTAGTTCCTCCAAGACTGGGGCCTCCACACCTCCCTCAGAGAAGTTATCAATCATTTAAAAGTGATTTTTAAAAATGCCTTGACCCCAATCTCCAGGGAAAAGAAAAATAAAGCGCTTGTAAGAAACAGTCAAGAAAAACAAATCCCTGTATTGGCCGTGTCCAAAAAATGTGTCTTTTTTTTTTCCTTTTTTCAGAATTTATCCTTATTGTGGTCCGTTAGTGTCTTTCTTGAATCCATTCCTTCTTCCTCATTTCCCCATCCAACCAGTCCTCAAGTTCTGCCACCTTTTCCTTTGAAGTCTCTCGAATTTGCTGCTTCTTCTCCATTCACCGCGCAGCTCTGCTATTCCAAGATCTCTTCACTTTATGCCTGGCTCATGTCATGCTCTAATGACTACAATGACTTTCATTTTGCCTCTAATTTCAGTCTCTTTCCCCCTTCCAATGCATTCTGTACATCGTTGCCAGAATAATCTTGTTAAAGTATTATTTTGGCAACGTTACTTCCCAGCGTCTCCCTATTGCCTACCTGAGCAAATCCATAATGAAACCTTACCTATTCATTTTCTCTTTAAATCCAGTAATGCAAACATTTATTAAGAACTCACAGTGCAGAACATTATATTAGAGGGTACTGAGGCAGATAGGAAATTCAAATAAGACATGGCCCGTCTGGTGGGAAGACAAAGGATGCATGCACAGGTAACCATAATGGTAGCTAGCATTTAGATGGCATTTTAGTTTGCAAATGCTTAACATATTATCTCATTTGATCCTGACAACAGCCCTGTCCGCATCTTACAGAGAAGGAAACGGAGGCAGGAAAGGTTTAAGTTACTTGCCCAGGGTTACCTAGTGTATGAGGCAGCATTTGAACTTGGGTCTTTCTTACTTCAGGTCATCTAGACATATCTAATAATACCTGGTAAACGCTTTGAGTAGCCACTAAATAACCCCCTTGGAGGTCAGAGAGGAAGAAGGATCATTGGAATTGGGATTTAAGGAACAGGTAAGAATTAAATCTCCCAGAAAAGGAGAGAGGACGTTCTAAGCACAGAGAGTAAAGCAGGCGAGCGGCACTACAGAAGCAGAGGCTGTTCGAGGGACCTTAGCTGGAAGCACAGCTGGTCCCTGCTCCAGTTAAGCCCAATGCCTCATTGCCCCCTGAATTCACCATGCTTATTCTCCGCCCTTCATCTTTTCGTAGGTTATCCTCAACATCTCAGCTTCCTAAACCCTTCCCTGCCAGTCCAAGGCTGAGCTCAAGCTTCCCTTCTCCGTGAATCCTTTCTTGACTATGACAGCTCGTAATCATAGCTTCCTTTCATTTAGTTATTTATTTTTGAGGAACAAAAATCTATTTTCTTTTCCTCCAACCTCCCCTCCCCTCACGTCCAGTTCGGGTTGGGGGATGGAAAACCTAAACGGCAGGCATGCATGGTCAAGCAAAGCCAAGGAACACGTTGGCCATGTCAAAAAACAAAGGAAAAAGGAAGCCCCGTGCAGTACCCTTAATCTGTCAGGAGGCAGGTAGCATGATTCATCATGGGCCTGCTGGTTGGTGCTTGGTCATTGTATTGATCAGTTTTTAAAGCTTCCAAAGTTGTTTACCTTTACAGTGTAGTTATCATATAAATTGTAGCCTTCCAGGTTCTTCTGACACCATCACTTTCATTATTTCTTATGGTACAGTGTTGTTGTTCAGCCGGTTTTTAGTCCTGTCTAATTCTTGGGGGTTTTCTTGGCAAAGATAGTGGGATGTTTTGTCATTCCTTCTCTAGCTCATTTACAGATGGGGAAACTGAGGCAAACAGGGTTAAGTGACTTGCCCAAGGTCACACTGCTAGTAAGTGTCTAAGGCCAGATTTGAACTCAGGAAGAGGAGTCTTCCTGACTCCAGGCCTAGCGCACTATCCACTGTGCCAACTAGCTGCCTCTGTAGTACAATAGTATAATATAATTCAGTATACAGTAGTATTCTATTAATATACTATGTTTTGTTTAGTCATTCCCCAATTAATTAGCACCTTTCCCAGTTTTTAGTTATTTGCCACTACAAAAAAGCTGTTATAAATATTTTTGTGCATATGATTTCTTCCATCTTGGGGTATAGGCTTAATAGAGATGCTTTGTTCTAGTTAGCAGTATTGTTGAGCAGAAAGTATGCACAGTTTAGTGCCCTTTTGGTATAGTTCCAATTGCTTTCCAGAGTCCTTGAGTCAATTTACACTTTTCTTTCTTGTCTTTTTTTGCAGGGGAGAAGGCAGGGCAATTGGGGTTAAGTGACTTGTCCGAGGTCATACGGCTAGTTAAGTGTCACGTGTCTGAGGTCAGATTTGAACTCGGGTCCTCCTGACTGCAGGGCTGGTGCTCTATTCACTGTACTATCTAGCAGTCCCTCAATTTACACTTTTATCAAAGGTGATGTAAATCTTCCTGTTTTCTAGAAGCCCTTCCAGCCTTTGCCAGTTTCCTTTTTTGTCGTCTTTGCTAATCGATGAAAGTGAGGTGGAACCTCCAAGGGCCTTAATTTGCATTTCTTTTAGTTCCTAGTGATTAGGAGCACTTTTTTCCCATGTCTCTCTACAGCTTGGATTTCTTCCTTTGAAAGCTGCCTGTTCATATCCTTTGATGCCTGATAGCAGTAGAGCTCCACAGGTCCTCTCTTCTCGCTGGATACTGTTTCGCTTGGTGATCTCATCAGCTTCTATCAGTCAGATTGACTTAACTCTCTGCTGATGATTCTCAGATCTGCTTATCTAGCCCCAACTTCTCTGCTGACCTACAGTCTTGAATCTCCAGCTGCACACTGGATGTCTAACTTAGCATGTCCAAGACGGAACTCATTAATTATCCTTCTCCCTAAACCTTTCCAAACTTCCTTATTACTCTAAAGGGCACCTCCCCCCCCAGACTGGCAACCTCAGTTGTCATCTTCAACTCCTCACCCTCATTCCCTGTCCCCTTTGTATCCTTTCCCTTCTGATACTAGCACTACCCTGGTACAGGCTCTCATCACTCCACACCTGGACTGTTTCATGAGCCTGCTGATTGGCATCCCTGCCATAAGTCTCTTCCCATTGCAGTCAATCCTCCTTTCATCTATCAAAGTGATCTTCCTAAGAGCAATTCTGTACCCCCCCCTCCAGTAAAGTCTAGTGTCTCCCAGTCATATCCAGGATTAAATGGAAAATCCTCACCCTGGTGTTCAAAGCTCTTGATAACCTGCCCTTCCCCCACCTTCCCAATCTTCTTATAATTTATACGCAATCACACACACACACACACACACACACACACACACACACACACACACTGTTCTCACTTTAACAAAAGGTTTGGAACTCAGGTTAGCTTTTGGAGAAACTTATTCCAGTCCTTGTTCAGAGGGGGAGGGGAAAGAGCCATATTCATTTTTGTCTGTTCCTCCATTTACAAATGAATGAGGACTGGACTTGGCTCGAAGCTCTTCTCCAGCCAAGCTTCTTTCCTTTAGTTCTTATGGAACAGTGGGATATCAGAGCCACTGGTCATTTTATAGAGACCTAAGGAAATGTCCGAGGTCACACAGCTACCAGTTATGAAAGGCAGGCCTTAAACTTCACATTCAGTGCTCTTGTTTTATTTCTCTTGATGATGGCAATATAGTCCAGTCTTACTTTGTCCTCACTGAATGATCCCCAAATTTCAGCGAAAGGTGCCCTCTAGTTCTGCATCAATAAAATCATTCATCTATAGATTGTTAGAGCCGGAAGGACCTTAGAAATTGTCTAGTCTAATGCTTTTATTACAAATTTTTTTAAATTGTGAACTTAATCATTAACAAACATAAATGTTCCAATATACAAAGAACAAAAAAGTGTTGAAACCACTTCTAGAACAGACGTTTTCTTTGAGCACATACTAAATTTAATAAAGTAGAAAAGTAGCCCTGTTTGGGTCTCCCTCTGAACTTGTTTTTCGGAGTAGTTTTTTTCTTTGTATCTTCTCTCATTTCCCATTAATTTAGCTCCCCTCCCCAAGAGAAGCCCTCCTCATAACAAATGAGTAAAACCAAGCAAAACAAGCCAGTGTGTTGGCCCCAGCCTTGGGGAGCAAGCATCATCAATGCCTTTTGGATCACAGTTCTGAAGGCTTGCGACAATGTTTTCCTTCACATGATTGTGACCACTGTATATCTGTTCTGGTTTTGCTCATTTTGCTCTTCATCAGTTCATACCAACTCTTTCCAAGTTTCTCTGAATTCTTTATATTCATCATTTCTTGTGGCTGAAGCACATTCCATTCCATTCACGCTATAGTTTGTTCAGCTGTTCCCCAGTTGGAAGCTTTGTTTCCAGTTTTTTGCTACAATAAAAAAAGTCGATATAAATGATTTTGTGCCTCAGAGCTCTGTGGAGTGTAGGGGCCAAGGCCAGCTCCCTTGTTACGAAGAGCCCAAGGTAGTGCTGCTCTCTCTGCTGAGCGCTGTCACCAGATCTCAAACCTGTTCTTCGGCCACGATTGTGACCAGGCACTGATTTGATAGGGCTGTTCCAAGCCTTCTGTTCTCTCCCCTGAGATTTTCCTCTACCTTCTTCTTTCTTCACGTCAACAGCGGGGTTTTGATTTCCCCCAGAATCAAATGTTTTGTAGCTGGACAGTGAGCAGCAAGAAACTCAGATTTACATAGGAATTGGAAGTTTACAAAACCCTCTTCTTCAAACAGCCTGGTGAGTTAAGATCTGCCGGTAGTAGTAGTCACAGTAGTAAGAGTTGTTGCTCTGGTAGCCAGCATTTACCCAGAGCTGTAAGGTTTGCCAAGCCCTTTACAAACGCTGTCTCATTTGATCCTCACAACAGTCCTCTGAGGTGTGGGGGCTGCTATTATCCCTGTTTTACAGTCGAGGAACTTAGGCAGAGAATGAGTGACTTGCCCAGGGTCACACAGCTGACAAGCTGCCTGTTTTCCTGACTCAAGAACCAACATTCTATCCTAGATGCCTGTAAGATCAGCATCCCTCCCATTATGCCATGCTAGCTCTCCAGTTCCAAAGGTCATCAGAAGTGTGAAAGGTTTTAGAAGAGGAACGGGGCTTCTGAGAAAAGAAGCAGTACATGAAGGCCGGCTATCATTGTTGCCATCAATATTAGTTATCCTAGAGCCTCAAGGTTTGTTTAGGGAATGTTCTCTCCTACCTGGACACTTACGTGACCCTCTTCTAGTTAGGCAGGTTTAACATGGGAAAGGGTGCGTTAGCCCAAGGTCATGAAGCATGTGTCAGGTACAGTTACTGGAGAATTGTCTCTTCTGACTTTGGGTCGTTCAAGGAGGTGGTGACTTGTTCTGTGCTATCCTTTAGTCTGTGTTTTATTGTTCAGTTGTTTCAGTCATATCTGGCTCTTCGTGACCCCATTTGGGGGTTTTCTTGGCAAAGATACTGGAGAGGTTTGCCGTTTCCTTCTCCAGCTCATTGTACAGATGAGGAAACTGAGGCAAACAGGGTGAAGTGACTCGCCCAGGGTCACACAGCTAGGAAGTGTCTGTGGCCAGATTTGAACTTAGGAAGATGAATCTTCCTGATTCCAAGCCCAGTGCGCTATGCACTGTGCCACCTCACTGCCTCCAGACTAGAAAAACCCTATGAGAATGAGAGACTTTTCTGAAGCCAACTAGAAAGGAGTGATGGAACCTTTTCCAGTTCAGGCATTATACTGAATTTGCTTAGACAGGACCAGTTGGGCTACAGAGCCCTCTAAAGGAGACATCCGTTCTAGATTCCTGTCCTGAAATCTAGAGTAAGATGATAACAATAATAATATTAAGAGCTAGCACAACTCTTCAAGTTTTGCAAAGCATTTTACAGGTATTGCCTGATTTGATTCTTACAGCAATCTCAGGAGGTAGGAGCTGTTATTAATCGTCATTTTACAGATAGAAAATCTGACACTGACAGAGGTTAAAAAATCACTTTCCTGGCCTCAGTCAGCTAGTAGGATCTGGATCTGGATTCGAACGCAGGTCTTCCTGCCTCCACATCAGACACGCTATCCCCTGCAGCACCTGTATGCTTAGGATTCCGGGTGTCAAAATGCCATGGGATTAAGGGACCAAAGATGGGCTTCCTCATCCTAATGTTTACATAGCTATTTTGAGAGGATGCTTGAGAGAAGGAAGGGGTGGACTGGATTATGTGGAGAACTGGTTGAGTGAGTAAGAAAGGGGGTATGTTGGACAATAATCTAAGGGAAGATAGTAACAAGACCACGGAATGGATTGTAGAGGCAGGTAATGACTTGCCTTTCGTCGTTCGTGAGTCTCAGGAAGTGACTTCCCTGGCACTGGCCATATTCATGCTTGTGAGGACTGTCGTAGCAGGGGTTCGTGTATTTGCACAGGGATTCAACTAGATCATCTATAAAGCTTCTCTGACTTAAATTGGGAAGACAAAAAAAGGGAAGTAAATTGAGAATATTTTTAAAAAACCATTTAAGCGCACAGTAGAATAACTGCACAGAGAGCTCTGAGTAAGGGAATGCACAGCAGACATTTATTAAGCACTTAGAATGTGCAGTCATGCTATTAGATCAACTGATATAACATCTGTGCAATGCTTAGCACAGGGCCTGGCACATATAGCAAGTACTTAATAAATGCTTATTCCCTTCCTCTTGCGGGGGGAGGAGGGGGGGTTGTGAGCTGCATCATTGAAGGGAATTCCCACCTTGAGGAGGGCATGGATCCAATGGGACATGAAGGAAGGAAAAACAATACCTGGGCTCAAGGAGTTTCCTGGGAAGATACGAGATGTAAAAAACAGACATATATGTGTGGCAATTTGAAGGGGCAAAAATTAGTAACAAGGAGGGAGGTCTGGGAAGACTAACCCTAACTGAGGTGGGGAATGGCCAGCCTCAGCCAGCCTTCTAGGTTTTTGGATGTGGCCTTTTCAAGTTTTATTGAACAAATTAATTATCAAGGGGATTCCCTACCCCTGCCGTGGGAGTTGGATGAGTGAAAAGAGAATTTAAATACTTTATTTTTATTAAGTACATATTTATCCACCCTGGTAAGTCCTGGGGACACAAATAGAATACGGTTCTTGTTGGCTAGAAAGTCACATTCTAATGAGGTGGGAGGTTTTAGCTGCATGTCAGATGGACAGGTAACCTGTTCCATAGAATGCTACAGCAAGGCAAAAATTAATACCTCATCTTTGAATGTCATTTCCACTAATAAAATCACACACTAATAAAAACACATTCTGATGTTGAACCATTGGTAAGTGCCAAAGACAACTTTTGTGGCAGCAACTTTCTGGGTCTTCAGGAACAGATTCCGGGCTGCATCTTCCCATCTCAGGATGATGGCTGTGAGGGCTGGGCTGGAAGCAAACAGGCAGTCTGGGGATGCTGCCTCGCTTAGCTTACCAGCCAGTCTTTGGCATTTGGTCAGTAGTTGATGCTGGTGCCAAGGAAGCTGGATCCACTCCCTGGTGATTTCTCCTAAGCAATAAATAGAGCTGGAAGCAAGGCTGGTGGTGTAGGGATCAAGTCCTGGGCAATCTCCACTGAGTTCTGAGAAGAGAGGGTGGTTTAACTTGCCTGGTCCATGCTGTCTCCTATCTCTAGTCTCCCTCAAGGTGCTTTCCTGCCTCCCTGGTGACTAGGGATTCTCAGATAATAATAAGAGGGTTAGCTAGCACGTATATAGTGCTTTAAAATTTACAAAACACTTTACAGGCATTTCATTTGATCCTCACAACAACTTTGGGAGATAAATGCTATTATTCCCATTTTTAAGGTCAGGAAATCAAGGAAGGCCAAGAGATTTGCTCAGGGTCATGAAGCCAGTAAGTGGCTGAAGCCCAGTTTGAATTCCAGTCTTTCTGACTCCAGGTCTAACACTCTGCACTGTGCCACCTCACCTAAGAGACAAGGAGGAATAGGGTCTCCCACTGGCAGTTATTGGGGCGAGCCGTCTGGGCCGACTTGACGTGAAAACCAACGTTATCATTCCGTCATTTTTCGGTCATGTCCGACTCTTCATGACCCCATTTAGGGTTTTCTTGGACAAGTTACTGGAGCGTTTGGCATTTCCTTCTCCAGCTCATTTGACAGATGAGGAACCTGGGGCAAATAGGGTTAAGTGACTTGCCCAGGGTCACAGAACTAGTGTGTCTCCAAGCCTAGTACTCTATCCACCGCACTGCCTAGCCGCTATGGAAACCAAAAAAGATAAATGTTGGGGTGGCAGTTATTGCCATTAAAATTGTCCCCAGCAAGTCACTTAACCCCAATTGCCCTGCCTTCCCCCATCCAAACAGCAAAAAAAAAAAATTGTCCATAGAATTCCTTTCCTGTTCTCTTTATGGACTTTTAAGATGCCATTATGTTTATAGAAGTCTGATTTAGAGCTCACAATCCAATCTAGAAGGGACCTTGGGAATCATTGAGTTTAATAGTTTCATTTTATAGATGAGAGTTTATACATAACTTTTTTTAAGGCATACTCAGAGTAAGGTATAATAATGCCATGTTATTCCTGTTAGTCCTGGGCATGGGAGCCATAACCAGTGCAGGATATATTCAAGCAGAAATGTCAGAAATCCTTCATCATGGTTCACACCTGACCGACCTTGGCGCTCTCAAAGGCCATTATCCCTGCTTTCCCTTATCTGTCATCCCTGTGTTCCCCAGTCTCAGTCCTATGGTTAAAACTGTTCAACTTTGTACTTCTTTGCTCACCCTACTCGGAAAATCTTGTACCCTCTAGTGTTCATTGTGCCTTGCTGGGCTCTCCAGCTATGGGTTGTTCCCACCCTCTGCATCCTCTGTTCCTGTTCACGTGCTGCTAAATGGTGCTAAAGGAAGTTGTGAAGCTATGTTGACTGCATATATACATATACATACACATATATTTGTGTTGTCTAAGCCACTACAGATTGGTGTTATCTAACTTCAGCAATGGGCAGCAAGGTGGTAGAGCGGATAGAGTACTGGGCCTAAAGTCAGGAAGACTCCCTCCTCTTTATGAGTTCACATCTGGCCTCAGACACTTACCAGCTGTGTGACCCCGGGCAAGTCACTTTCCCCTGTTTGCCTCAGTTTCCTCATCTGTAAAAATGAGCTGGAGAAGGAAAAGGCAAACCGCTCCAGTATCTCTGCCACGGAAACCCCAAATGGGGTCACAGAGTCAGACACGACTGAAAAGACTGAACAATAATAACAACCTCAACCGGGTCCTCCCTATTTTGCTGCAGTTTTGTTACTTTTCCCCAGTTAACTGTCAGTCACATTCTCTATGATCTGGGTTTTGTGCTAGTACTCTCAGACACTTCCTTGCTGTGTGACCCTGGGCAAGTCACTCAACTCCCGTTTGCCTCAGTTTCCTCAACCGTAAAGTGAGGACCAGGTAGCACCTACTTCCCAGGGATGTTATGAGGACCAAATGAGGTAATATTTGTAAAAGTGCTTAGCACACAGTAGGCAACTAAGAAATGCCCGTGCATTTTGATGCGATTACATTCCTAAAGTCTGACAGTAGAAACCCACCAGCCCCCCCAAACTCCAGTGACTCCCTCTTGCCTCTAGGGTCAAATATACACTCCACAGTTTCACATTTCTTTCTTTTTTTTTTTTTTTTTTTTTTGCTTTTTGGAGGGGGGAGGGCAGGGCAATTGGGGTTAAGTGACTTGCCCAAGGTCACATGGCTAGTGTCAAGTGTCTGAGGTCAAATTTGAACTCAGGTCCTCCTGACTCTAGGGCCCATGCTCTATTCACTGCACCACCTAGCCACCCCACAGTTTCACATTTCACACCCTTCACCCTCTGGGCCTGATTTACCTCTGCCAAGTTCATAACACATTCCTCCCCTTCATAAACTTTATAGTGGAAACCAAACAGCTCACGTGTTGCTCTTGCTGTGTGATGTTCATTCTCCCATCTCCATGCTTCTGTATATCTCTTTTTCTCTTCACCTCTACCTCTTAAAATCTCTAAATGCGAAGCTCCCTTCGTACTCAGCTTCTTCCATGATCTTTCTAGATCTGCCGGCTGCTAGTCTACCCTGAATCCCCAAGTTGTATGGATTTTGTATTTTGCATTTTTACCTATGTTTCCCTTGATAAAGTGTAAATTTCCTGAGAACAAGAGACAGATTTGCCTTTAATAATAACAGCCAGCATTTATAGATATAGATATATATATAGCACTTTAAAGTTTGCAGAGTGCTTTATTACGATCTCATTTGAGGTACTATCTACTTCGGACCGCACAGCAACCTTGGGAGGTAGGTGCAATTATTCTCCAACTCCCCCCTCCCTGTGTTACAGATGAGAAGACTGAAACAAAGGTTAAGTGACTTGCTCAGGGTCACACAGTAACTGTGAATGGATTTTGAGTTGCCTTTCTCACTCCAGGCCCCAGCGCACTTTCCATTGTGCCACTAAAAGACAAGATGTCCAAATGCCCGTTGGCCGGCCACAGCCTTTGGCAAATAGACTTGCAAGAAAATACTTGTTGATTGGTTCACAGAACAACTAAAGTAGAGGGAAACCCACTTACATAACATTCTGTGCACACATTGAGAGTGCGTGTGTGTTCACGGAGAAGTGAGTCACAGGGGCCTAGTCAGCCAGGGTGCGTTAGGACAAACATCAGCAGACCTTAGTCCTTGTCTCAGCGGCGCCCTTACCTAGTAGTGTCATCACTTCTTCTCTCTCTCTCCCTCAGTTTCCTCCTGTGGGAGATAATTGGGTTGGTTTAGATCATCTCTGAAGTCCTTAGAGCGCTCAAGGTCTCTGATTTTCAAATCTCACGTTCATATGTAATAGGCTGATGGGAAAGCGTTCACCTTCTCCTCCATCCAATATGGAAAAGTTTTTGAGAGGAGTGGTGTGTGTGTGTGTGTGTGTGTGTGTGTGTGTGTGTGTGTGAGAGAGAGAGAGAGAGAGAGAGGATCACAGGGCCCATTGGAATATGGTCTTAGAGAAAATGAGGGAGCTACAGGAAAACGCAAGTTTTAGAAACTTAGCTAGGGAGATTCCCTCTCTGTAAATCTCTGGACTGATGGATTGTTTTGTGAACCCAAGGTCTTAATCAGGGATATGTTAAAGCAGTTGTTAAACTTTCCATGTGAGTATAAATACACGTTGGAGCTCTGCCAAAAGAAAGCCCAGAAACCCAGGACTCGATTTATTGTTTTGCTGATTGTCTAGACTTAAGAAGGCAATGGAGGGTAATGGTAATAATGCAGGTTAAACTAAAAAGTGTGTCATGTGTTTTCCCCCCAGAGAGCTGGTTGTTAATCATTTAGCACTGATCTTAGCCATACACAATCATTTGTTTCTTCTGGTGATGGGAAACTGTTCTGACTGGGGTCAAGTGAAAGGGTGGCAAGTGTAGACGACTTGGCCATAGCCTAAACGTTCTGCTGTGGCTGAAGATCGGGGTCATTGTGATAGCTATTATTTGGCAGGAAAGACCAAAGAATCGAGCCCTGCCCCATTAATATAGCTGAAGTCCTTGTCTGAGCTAGCTACCTACCTGTCAGGTACCAGCAGATGTCAAGTGGAAATCCGTCTCCTGCTCCCAGAGGGCAGCTGCCCAGTGTCAACAAACAGCTAAGATCCTGAGGGAGAAACCTGTCTAACCGGAGCTGGGTATGCATGGCAGCTGTGGGCAGCACCCTCTCCACACAGGCCCAACCAGGGGCTCTTCTGTCCTGGTCTCCCGGTCCCCAGCGCCTTCTCCTCAGGGAAGATCTTAAATGGAGAATGGTTATGGCCAGGGAAGGAGACTCTATAGGGCATTGTTTCAGGGAGCCTTCTGAATTGGTGAAACCATAGGATCCCAGGTTTGGGGGTAGAAGGAACCTTTGAGGCCATCGGATCTAACTCCTGCATTTAACAGAAGGAGAAACTGAGAGCCAGGGTGGTCAAGTGTCTTCAAGGTTATGGATAATAAGAGGCAGGTTTTGAACCCTGATCCTTCATCTCCAATCCAGTGTGCTTTTTTCTGTGGATTGAGCAAGACCTCCTCAGTTGCTACTTTACTTCTTTATTAGGTTGTTGAAGGTGGGGTAGAGGATGAGTGTGTGTGTGTGTGTGTGTGTGTGTGTGTGTGTGTGTGTGTGTGTGTTAGGGCCAAATACAGAAATCTGTTCATTTTTTTTCTAAGATGGAAAGTTTTATTGAGCAAAACAGCAAAAGAAAGCAAAACAGCAGAAAAATGAACACTCATCAGGAAGCAGCTCTTTCCCCAGAGGTTTGAAGTCTCTGTCACAATCAGTCAATAATTTAGGTTGGAGGCCTCTGCACACTTTATTTTTTTATTCTTTATTTTTCTTGTGAAGCAATCAGGATTAGGTGACTTGCCCAGGGTCACACAGCTAGTAACTGTCAAGTGTCTTGAGGCAGGATTTGAACTCTGGTCTTCCCTGACTCCGGGGCCAGTGATCTATCAACTGCACCACCTAATTGCCCCATCTGCACACTTAAGAAGAAATAAAAAACCAACTCCCTGCTTTGCCTCCCTTCCCCAACTATTTTTCAGTTTGCTATTATCCATGGTGAAGACGAGGTCAAGGGAGGGTGGAAAATCTACTTTCTACCAAGGACATTTGAAGAGTTGAATAGTTTCCTTGAATTAAGTCTTTTAATGGAATATGCTCACATTTACTTAGTTAAAAAATTCAGTGAAAGAAAAACAATTGTTAATTTTAGACACCTTTATTGAATTAGCAGTGAATTGAATGAAAAAATTGTTTATCTATATTACTTTGTTTTTAAACATACCTTTTTTTAAAACAATGAAATGATTTTTTAAAAATAGCTTCAACTGTTTTTCAGCTTTAAATCAAATTCTTCTTTAAACTTAGGCAGGCCCCATCTGCCAGTTTGCAAATGGGCAGTTTTCTGCAGACGGCCTCAACATAAAAGGAAAGGGTATTCAAACACAGACAGATGTGTCCCCGGGGTAGAAGAATTTATGTAAACTCCAGAGAAAACTGATTATTTATTTGGAAAATGATTTGCTGAGGTAAGGGTTAGTGAATGGGGTGGAGAATAGATATCCTTTCTTATTCTGTTTTTCCCAGGCAGATATCAAATGTGCTCTACGTAAAACAGTGGAAAGACGGGGAGGACAGCTTGTGATAACAGTTCGCCTCCAATACCACCCCCTCCAATAGATAATCAACAGAAAAGCAGATTTTGATTCAATAGAAAAAAAATCTAGAGTTTTCCAAACATTGAATGAATTATCTTGGCATATAAGAGATTCCCAATCACTGGTAGTCTTCAGGCAGACAATGGATGACCTCCTGCCGAGTATATTGTAGCAGACATTCTTGTTCAGGGATAGGTGGTATGGGTTGGATTTCAGGACTTTTTGAGGTTCCTTCTAAATCTTAGTCTTTGATTCAAAATGCACAGCTGATTACTAGTCTACTAATATTTACTTGTGGGAAGGCATTGTGGTGCAGTGAAAGGAATCTTGAGTTAGAAGTCAAGGACTTAATGTCTCTGTGTTGGTTTACTCACCTGTAAAATGAGGGGGTTGAACTCAGTAGCCATCAAAGTCGCTTTCATATCCAAAAGCTATGATTCTTTGATTCATGACATAGAAAAACCTTCCATAGATTAAATACTTTTTCTGAGTTACTTTGGCTGGAACAAAAAAATCATCACCTACTGGTAATGAGGCTCTCCAGACTTAGCTATATTCAAACTATGACACATTAAATTATTTTTTGATAATTTATTTAAAATTTATCATTTCTTCTAAAGAGCACTATTATTTAAAACAAACAAACAAGCTCCTTTGGCAGAAGAGCAGTTTGGACAGAGCCAGGGTCAGTGTCTTTGCTTTCCTTTCTTTTCATAAAGCAGGATCTGCTCCCAAGATATATAAAGAAATGTTTCAGATTTATAAAAATGAGCAGTTCCTGGATTGGTTAATAGTCAAAGGATGTGAGCAGGCAAGTTCCTAAGTAAGACATACTAACTATCGGCAGCCATATGAACAAATATTCCCAATCACTAATAATTCTAGAAATGTAAATGAAAGCAATTTTGAGGTCTCACATTGTATTCATCCAAATGACAAATGACAAAAGGGGAAAATGATAAATATTGGAGGGAATTCAGAAATGTTTCGCATTAATGTACACTAATACATTGTCTTGTGGTCTGGCTGTTCTGGAAATCAATTTGAAACTATGCACAAAAAGCTATTAAACTGGGTATACCCTTTGACCCAGTGATAGTATCACTAGATCTGTACCTCAGAGGGATCAAAGAAAGAGGAAAAGGATTCATGTATACAAAAATATTTATAGCAGCTCTTTTTGTGATGGCAGAGAATTGAAAACTAAGGGAGTTCCCAACAATTGAGAAATGGCTGAACAAGTTATGGTATAGGAATATGCTGACGTACTACTTTACCACAGGAAATAATGAAGGAGATAGTTTCAGAGAAACCTGGGAAGATTTGTATGAACTGATGGAGAGTAAAATGAGCAGAACAAGGAGCACAATTTATATAGTAACGTCAATATTATAAAGACAAACAACTCTGAAAGATTTCAGAACTCTAATCAATGCAATGATCGCCCATGATTCCAGAGAACTGATAATGAAACCTACAACCTACCTCTTGACTGAGAAGTGATGGACTGAGGGTGCAGACATATACTTTTTGAACATGGCCAGTGAATGAACTTGTTTTGCTTGGCTATGCATAGTTGTTACAAGGAATTTTTTTTCCTTCTAGTGGGGAAATAGAGAAAATAGATTTTTAATTGAAAAAAAAATTTAGAAAATAGAGCTAAAAATAAAGAAACAGCTCAAATTGTATTTTCTACCCAAAGCTCTGGGGGTGGGGCAGAAAGACTGCCTATATGTTCTTATTTTGCCCTAACCCTGAAAAGTAAAATGTCTTACAGTTTACTTAGATATAAGGAGATCTTTTAGCATTGAGATTTACAGACGTGAATTTTTCATTATATTCTTATAATCTGGAGCCTCAGAAATAATAATATTATTTATTAAGAGCTGGCATTTATATGATATTTTACATTTGGGTTTTTAAAATTTTTTATTTTTTTTAAATGATCAAAAATCGACCTTCTCTCCCTCCCAGCCCACCCTTACTTTCCAGTGGAGGTGGGTGGATATGAAACAATTTATCAGAAAAAAAAGTCTGAAAGTCTTAGTGGACTACAAACCCTAAGTGAGTCAATAGTGTGACATGGCGGTAAAAAAAAAATGCCTTGGAGAGACAGTATTCAGGCCAAGGGAGTTGGTAACACTGTTGTACTCAGGCATAGACAGACTGCAACTAGTACAATGTTCAAGCCTGAGCGCCACATTGAGCCCCTTCCACTCTTCTATCTGAATAGAGAGCTACTCCTAGGTGAGGCATTCAATAGGGCACCAAACCTGGAGTCAAGAAGACTGAGTTCAAATCCAGCCTTGGACAAGTATTAGCTGTGTGACCTTGGGCAAGTCACTTATCTTGTCTGTGCCTCATTTCTTCATCTGTAAAATGGGAATAATAATAATAGAAACTATCTCCCAGGATGTTTGTGAGGACAAAATGAGATAATTTTTGTAAAGCACTTTGCAAATCTTAAAGTGCTATGTAAATACCAGCTTTTATTTATGGACACAAATTGAGATGGAATGTCAGGAAGAACTTCCTACCAATAAGATGGAATTAGAGCTCATACATCAAAGTAAGGAGGTAAAGTAGACTACTTCAGCAAGGAGCAGGTTCCTCTTTATTAGACAGACATCTTTAAGCAAAGGCTGTAATGGAACCCCATTTCTGGGTAGGTTAGACTAGGTAGCTTCTGAGTTCTTTTTCAGGCTTGAGGTTCTGTGATTAAGGTTCACCTCTGCCCTCATGCAGGCATCCCTACCTGAGGGGAGCTAAGTAGTGCAGTGGTATCTGGAATAGGAGAACCTGAGTTCAAATGTGGCCTCAGACACTTACTAGCTGAGTGACCCTGGGCAAATCACTTAACCCTTATTGCCTCAAAACAAAAAAAAAGTATACCTGACAGAGAGGACTACTTTGCCTCGGTGGGAGAGGCAGTAAGGGTTAAAGCAGCAGTTCTCAACCTTTGGGTTTATGTTCAGTTTGTAACAATGAAAATGCATCCTGCATATCAGATATTTACATTACGATTCATAACAGTAGCAAAATTACAGTTATGAAGTAGCAACGAAAATAATTTTATGGTTGGGGGTCACCACAACATGAGGAACTGTATTAAAGGGTCGCGACATTAGGAAGGTTGAGAACCACTGGACTAAAGGCAAGAGCAGTGAATTTGTAGTTGGAGGATCAAATCCCCGCCACTTCTGTGGTCCTGCACAAGTCACTTTAATGACAATAGCTAGCCTGTGTGACCTGTGTGACCGAGGGACACTTGACCTTTCTGGGACTTTTCTTCATCTACATAATGAGAGGATTGGACTTGCTGATCTCTGGAAGCTTCCTTCTGTCTCTAAATCTATCATCCTAGGCATTCTCTTGGGGAAAATGAAAATAGTGATATTTGTACTCCCTGACTCAGAGGGAAGTTTTGAGAAAAGCACTTTATATAAACAGCAAAATACTAATATAAAGAGTTACTGCTATTATTTGGCATGTTGGACTCGCCAGGAAGGGCTGAGCTCAAATCCCCCCAGACACTATTATTTAGACGTGTGACCCTGGAGAAGTCACTTACCCTTTCCCAGCCTCAGGTTCCGTCTCTGTAAAATGGGGATAATAGCACCCACGGTTGTAATGCAGACCAAAAGATCCGTTGCAAACTTTAAAGCTCTCTATAAGTTCCAGCTTATTACTACATCATCCCATCCCTAAGGGTGGAGCAAAGCAGAGCCGGAGGCGAGGCAGGGCCACGTGGCGGGGGCTGGGCCAGCCAAGAAGGTGAGACAAGAGGAGGAGCTAGTCCAGCCGAGTGGTGGGAGGATCGGTCACCTGCCACAGGGTTGAGCATCTGGACCACGGAGGGGACAGGTGAGGGGGGCTAGTGGATTGGGATGCGGTTGGGGCTGGGGTCTTTCAGGGACAACGCCTTACCCCGTTCCTTCCTGCGCTCCCGGACAGATCTCTTAAATGTAAAGGGGAAAGACTGGGAAGGGGGAACGTATCATTATTTCCTTCCAGCTCCGCGACCTTCCTCGCCCCATACACATCCCCTTGTGACTCTCATAGGGAGGAGGAGATGTCCTGGCAGAGTCCCGAGAAGTGGCCGGCAGGCAGAAGGAGATGCGGGAGAGTTCCCAGAAACACCAGGAAGCTGGGTCCAGGGGGCTTCGCTGGTCCTCCAGGGATAGGGGACGGGCTAAGCTAACTGGGAGGATGAGGGTAAGAGGTGAGCATCCTCAGCAGTACGGCCTCAGGGTCCCTGGCTGCGGCTCAAAGCCAAAACTGGGTGAAAGCTCGTGAGGAGTGAGCCCGACGGTTCCGAGTGGAAACCGGAATGAGCATATGGCTTGGGGAAAGTCAGAATCTCATTTTGGGACAGGGATGGAAGAGGGAAGGGCATCCTTTACACATGGCTGTCCCTCTCCTAAAAGATGAAGCTTTATCTGGGTTGCACTCCCTTATCCTTGGAGCCCCCTACCCAGACCTGCTTCTAAGTCGTTCCCACTCCAAGCAGTAAACTCCTCTAACTAGAATGTGAGCATTCTGGAGCTCAGGCACCACATTCCCCAAGAGGAATGATCAGCAAGCCCACCCACCTACTAGACTTAGGAAATTTCTCTTCGTGTCTCCCTGTCATTGAGAAGCTGTGTGGCTTAGTACGTGGAGAGCTGGTCTCAGAGTACGTGGAGAAGGTTTAAGTCCCGTCTTACTGTACACATACTGACTGTATGCCTCTAGGAAAGTCACTTACCCTCTCAGTATTACGGGCACCTCTAAGAATAGTCGCTGATCTGCCGGAACAGAGGGCTTCCTTCTAGAAAGCTCACCACACAGAAAGAACTACAGATCCGGAGGGGGAAAATCCTTCGTTAAAGTCATTGTTATTATTTCATTTTTATCGCTCAGATTCTCAACACTTTAAAACAGGGGCACTAGTCACTTGTATTATACTTTACTATTTGGAGAGTCTCTCCTCCAGGTGACGTGGCCACTATTCTGATGTTCTGAAATTGAAGTCTTTTCTCTGAAAGGAGGCCAGTGGTCTTTTTTCTCGCTTCACTATCTACCCTCAGGTGGCAGCTTGTCTACCCTACTTCAGATTGGACTCCTTCCCAGTCTCCTTTGCACTTTATCTTACCTGGCTGGGGAGGGGAGGCCGTCTTGAGATCATTGGATGCACGGACTCTGTGCACCTGCTTGTATCCCCTTCAGTGCTTCTAGAACCGTGGCCTGTACTTAGCAGGTTCTTTAAGAAATGTTTATGGAATAACAGCTTTTCAGTCGACTGCCTGGCTCGAGTACTAGGTGTTGTGGATAGATATGACACAAGTGTAAGAGCCGGTTTCTTTAGGAGAGACTTTTTTCTTCAGGAGCTAGTTTTCTCTCTAGTAGGGGAGGTGACTAGTGCCAGTGGGGTAATTAGAGAGCAAACAAGATCAAATAGAATTAAATAATGAAGATCCTTATGTTCATCCATTGATTTACTTAGCCGGCACGTATGAGGTAGTGGGGATGAAATACAAAGAACGTGACAATCCTCACTTGCTGCATTCTGTTGGGAGAGATGGCATGTGCTGATGTACATACACATACACGCATGCATATATGTATATGTGTGTATGTATGTATGTATTCCCTAGAGGGGACAGAAAGTCAGGGAGGGCTTCGTGGAGGAGGTAAGATGATCATAGGATCACAGAGCCCCTAGAGGTCCTTTAATCCAGCCCACTTATTTTGCACAGGAGGAGGTTGAGGCCCAGAGGGTTAAGTATTTTGGCCAAAATGACCCCATAAGGGGCAGAGCTGGGATTCAAACCCAGATGTTTGGATTCCCCAGCTAATATTCTTCCTGCCGCACCACATTTTGCCTCCTGCGCAGGACTTAAAAGGTATTTGGGGAAACGTGAAGGATCTGGGAGAGGGCATTAAGCCTTAGCAAGGGTGGAGGGGGATAATTCAGCATTGTATGTGGTGTGGTGTGGTGTGGTGTGGGAGGAGACACTGAGGCCACTGGCCTGACCAAGGACATCTACCCTTCAGACCGGCCTTCCTGCCCACCATTGGACACTTTGACTTCCAGACCCCTCTTCACTAGAGGATGCCACAGGCTGCCCAAGTTCAGGAGCTCTTCCATGAAGAAGCCCATCAGGTACAGGGGAAACTGCGGGGAACCTGGAGAAATGACTTCAAAGGGTTTTAGCCCTTCACTGGTCTCGAGGGCTAATGGTCACCAGACAAAGGTGCTTAAAGAGCAGTATCTGTAATCGACTCAGTTGTCCAGATACAAAGAACCCTTTTGCATTTATTCAGGGTAAATTTTTAGTTCTAAGCCAACTTAAATTGGGGGTGGTTAAATTTTTTGCCTTTACGTGACCTTCACTTCTCAGTATCTTTCCCCCACCCAAGGAGTCACGATAACAAAGAACAAAAAAAGAGAGGAAAATAAAGCAGCTCAGCAAAATTATATAAGCTACCAATTATGGCTGACAATATATACAGTGCTCCACATCTATGGTCCCTTGCTTCTGCAAAGAAGAAAGGGAAGGTGCGTTCTTTTGTCTCTTCTTTGGGGCCAGGTTCGGTTATTATAGAGCAGCTGGGTGAAGTAGTGGACGGAGTGCCAGGCCTGGAGGCAGGAAGATCTGAGTGCAAATCTGGCCTCAGATACTTCCTAGCTATATGACCCTGGGTAAGTCACTTAACCCTGTTTGTCTCAGTTTCCTCATCTGTAAAATGAGCAGGAGAAGGAAATGGTGAACCACTCCAGTATCTCTGCCAAGAAAACCCCAAATGGGGTGAGGAAGAGTCATCAGTCATTATAATTACACAGCACTCAGGCTTTTGTTAAAGTTTGTATTGATGTCTTTGGTTTCATATCATCATAGTTATTCCCAGGATCCTTCCCCCTGCCCCACCCAGAGCACCATCCCATATAACCAGGAATATTAATTTTTTTCTTCCATTCATTTTCATTAATTTTTAAAAAGTTTGAATTCCAAATTCTCTCACTCTCTCCTGCCGCTCTGTTTCATCTATTGAGAAAGTAAGCAGTTTGATATCAATTATACATGCAAAGTCAGGCAAAACGTATTCCCATATTGCCCATGGTTACAGAAAAAAGGCAAGAAAAATAAAGGAAGTGCAAAACTGTGAGTCTGCACTCAGAGTTCCCTTGCTCCCCCTTCAGAGGCAGATTGCGATTTCTTCATGAGCCTTGTTTGGATCATAGGAGCTGTCTTTGATAGTTGGTCGTCATTACAACATGGCTCTCACTGTGTACAATGTTCTCCTGGTTCTGCTCACTTCCCTTTGAATTAGTTATTTTAATTTCTTTTAGCGCAATCGTATTCTATAACAATCATGTCCCACACTTGCTAAACCATTCCTCAACTTATGGCTACCCCTTAATGACCAGTTCTTGGTCCCCACAAAAAGAACTGCTAGAAATACTTTTGTGCATATAGATCTTTTTCCTTTTTCTTTGATCTCTTTGGGATACAGACCTAGTAGTGGTATTGCTGGATCAAGGGGTAGGCACAATTTATAGCCCTTTGGGCATAGTTCCAAATTGTTCTCCAGAATGGTTGGGCTAGTTCACATCTCCACCAATGTTGCATATATTTCTATTTTTCCACATCCTCTGTAGCATTTTTAATTTTTCTTTTCTGTCGTATTAGTCAGTCAGATAGATGTGTGATGGTACCGTATATTTGTTTTAATTTTCATTTTTCTAATCAGAAATTATTTAGAGCATTTTTTTTCTTATGGCTATTGATAGCTTTGATTTCTTCTTCTGAAAACTGACCATTCATATCCTTTGATGATTTGTCAATTGAAGAGTGAATCATATTCATCATTTTTTGTGGAGTAAGTAATATTCCCTGAGCCAAACTGTCCGCCATAATGTCTGAGTTGTGGTCTCAGTTCATTTACTCTTCTTTAGTTTTCTGTTATCAAAGATAAGGAGCATACTCACCTTCAAATTCCAAATGCGCTTACTGGAGACTTGAAAAATGTCTATATGCAGACACACACATATTGCTTACTTGCTGGATGGTTAACAGTGTAGTACTGACAGGCAGCTTCTTTTTGGAGAAGTACAAACTGATCGCACCCACATGTCGGGAGCCAATCAGTAATGAAGTTAGAATTCCTGAATATTTGAATGCTAAGCACTCACGCCAATAGAAAGTATGCGATAAGCATTGAGTAGAGGCACAAACCCCAGTTTTCCATGCTCAGTACAGCTGTCTTCCCCCAGCCATTGATACATGTGTGCTCAGAGAATGGAAACTCACTTAGATATCAGCAGAAGCTAAGCTGGTAAATCTGTTTCCACAAAAGAACAACAACAACAAAACCGTATGATTCTTTCTAAAGGCCGATACATTTCTGGATTATACAGAGTCTTGTATCATTATTATCTGCATCTCTCCTTTGTTCCTTCTCCACACAATGCCTGGTGCAAAGTAGGCACTCGGAAAATTGCTTACTCAACTGACTAGCACTACCTTTACCCCACCAATAGAGAAATAGAGAATCGATTGCATTGGAAATAAATTAATATCCCTAATTAGAATCACAGTCAGAGAATTTTTAGAGAATATAAGGGAACTCAAGGATGATTTAGTCCAATCATGCTATTTTTCAGATGAGGAAACCAAAGTGACTTAATTCCGGTCCCACGGGTGCCTAGAAACGAAGGTGGGACTATGTTTCTGAGGTCCTAGCTGCGTTATAGATCTCCCAGGATCTCATGTCACAATATCACTGGGGCTTAGAGTTGGAGTCAGCAGCTTAGTCCAATCTAGATCTGAAAAAGAATTGCTGTTTTAAGAAACCCCAACGAATGGTCATCTAGACTGCGTTTGAATACTTTCACTGAATGAACAAATTCATGAAAATATACTTGGCAAGCATTTTCTCTATGTACTGGCTGTACACACTGAAAACCCAGACAGTTCTTGCCCTTGAGGTGCTTATATTGTAGTTGAGGGAGAAAACACAAAAAGGAAGATTCAGCTTCTGAAAGGAGATAAGGTGAGTGGGGTTGGGGGGGGGGGGTCCAGAGGATATCAATGGGTACATGGCAGGCTCAGCCCTTTGCTTCCCAGGAAGAGTCTATTGCTTAGCCCCTCATTATAGAAGAGAGTGACAAAACTCTCTTTTGCTGGGGGCTAGTGCTGTACCAGTTACTAAAGACTTACCATGTCAACATCCCTGGGTTAGGACCAGGGCCAGCCTGGCTACTTCAGTCACCAAGGTTGGCCCTTCTTCCCCATTCCTTAAGAGAGAGTCTGCTATTTCTTAATGTAATGATTGCACTTCTGGACAGCTCTGGTTGCTAGGAAGTTTTTCCTTACATCAAACCCAAGTCTGTGTTTTACAATTCCCCTTCATTTCTCCTGGTTCTGTCTTCTAGAAACAAGAATCTTTCTCTGCTGTTTCCTCTTTCACTACATTCTCTGATGGTGACTTGGCCCTTATGCTTGCCAAGGCCTACGTATGTACTTGATCCCATATGTTCCTGTTTTATCCAACAAAATGTACCCACTATCACCTCCATCTTTCTCTAATCTGTAATCTCCTCCATTTACTAGCTCTTTCCATGATGGCTACAAACATGTCTCTCCTAGCCCTAAAAAACCCTCACTTGATCTTATGCCCTCCTCAGCTAAATTCTTTGAAGAAATCATATACATGTGGTACCTCCACTTTTCTTACTTTCTTTTAAAATACTTGTAGTCTAACAATCTCATCATTCAACTCAAACCACTCTCTCTAAAGTGGCCAATGATTTCTCTCTCTCTCTCTCTCTCTCTCTCTCTCTCTCTCTCTCTCTCTCTCTCTCTGTCTTTCTGTCTCTATCTCTCTCTCTCTGTCTCTGTCTCTCTGTCTCTCTCTCTCTCCCTTCTTTGTCTCTCTTTCTCATTTTGATTTGATTTGACTGTTCAGTTAATAAGCATTCTTTTCTCTCCTTTACACTCCATTTCAATTTCAAAGAAAAAAAGGAAAAGAAAATTTACATAATGAACTCTCACAGTCAAGCACAGCTAATTCTCATCTTGGTTATGCACAAAAATGTTCTGTTTCATTCTGCCACTTGAGGCCATCACCTCAAGGTGCCAGGAGGTGGGTAGCATGGTGCATCATCAAACCACTAGAATCATAGTCATTTACTTCATTAACTAGAGTTCTTAAGTATTTCAAAGTTGCTTGTCTATCTTTAGAACATTATTGCATAAATTGTTCTGATTCTGCTCACTGCACTCTGCTCACTAGCTTCCCAAATTTCTCTGAACTCATCCCTCATCAATGATCTCTTAATTGCCAAACCTAATACTTTTCTCTGTCCTCATCCTTCTTGACCTCTCTCTCCAACATTTGGTACTCTTGTTCACTTTTCCTTCCTGTGACTTTCTTCTCTCCCAGTTTTTCTCTTACGTACATGATGACTCCTCAGTCTCCTTTTCTGGATCTTCATCCATATGACACCCACTACCTGTGGATGTCACCAAGACTCTGCCCTGGGTTCTTTTCTTTCCCTTTATATTATTTTACTTGGTGATCCCATCAGCTCCCAGGGGTTCAGTTATCATCTCTCTGCAGGTCATTCCCAGATGTATAATCCCAGCTTGATCCCTCTTCTGAGATCTGTCCCTCTGCATTACCAACTATCTACTGGACATTTCAAACTATACATAAATCTCTCAAACCCATTGTCTGAAATGGACCTCATTATCTTTCCCCTTTTCTGAACTTTCCTTTGATGATCAGGTTCCAGTTACCTGGGTTCATAGTCTGTGTATCTTCCTTCTCTTGGTGTGCTTACCACAGTGTCTGGCGTGTAGTAGGTGTAATATAAATGCTTATTCCCTCCTCTTTCCTTTCCCTTCCCTTACCCTACAAATCCAATCAGCTGTCCAACTTTGTCATCTCTTCCTCTACAACATGTCTCCTATCTATTGCCTTCCCTCCACCCACTCAGGTCCATATCGTCTCTCAGCTGGATTACTGCAATAACCTTCTAACTAGTCTCCAAGCCAAACCTCACACCATTCCAATTCCTTTTTCATATATCTACCTTAGATCTGACTATGTCAGTCCTCTCCTACCTTACTCAGTGTGGTGGTCAAAAGAAGTGAAACAAGGACACTCTCAAGGTCTCTTGGAAGAACTTTGGAATCAATTGCATGACATGAGAGACACTGACACAGGACTGCCCAACATGGCATGCCTGTATCAAAGAAGATACTGTGCTCTGTGAGTAAAGTAGGATTGCAGTAGCTCAAAAGAAATGAGAGATGTGCAAGTTTAGTGTCATTTCCACCCCAAATGTTGACATGGACTCTTTGTACCCGACTTGTGGTAGAACCTTCCTAGCTCATAATGGTCTGATCAACCCCAGTTGGACACACTGTACCTTGATTCCAACAGAGTGATGTCATTTTGGTCTTCTTTGAGAATGAAGAACAACAACCAACCAACAAACTAAAAAATTCCAAAAGCTATGGAATAAAATATAATGTCTTTTTTTTGGCATTGAAAGTTCTTCTCACTCTGGCCACATGCTACCTTTCCAGCCTTCTTACACATTTCTCCCCTTGACATACTCTATGACTCAGCCGTGCTGGTCTACTTGGTATTCCTTCCACATAACACCCCATCTCCCACCTCTGAGCCTTTGCCTTTCCCTTCTGCCTGGAATGCCCTCTGTCTTCACCTCCACCTCTTAGAATCCCTGGCCGCATTCAGGACTCAGCTCCAATGTCACCTTCTACAAAAGGCTTTTCCCGGCTCTATTCCAACATCCACCTCTAACTTCCAGCCTTCACCTCTAAGCTTACATTCTGTCCACTCTGGGCATATCTTATATGTACCTGATTATTTACATGATGTCTATCCCAATAGAATATAAACTCCTTGAGGCCAGGGACTGTTTTTGCCCCCTCTTTGTATCCTCAGCACTTAGCACAGTGCCTGGGACATAGAAGTAAGAGCTTAATAAATGCTTGCTGGTTGAAACAGAACAGATTGAGCTCCTTTTTAGATTCATGGTTCTTCAAGCACTTAAAGTCAAATACCACATCCTACTGAAATTTTGTTTTTAAGATTAACAGTGGTTTCATCCTAAGTATTTTTATCTCTGACCTACAGTCCCAGGCACAGAGTAGGGACTTAATAAATGCTTGTTGACTCATTTTTTTCTCCAGGTCAAACCTCCCTCATCTTTCAGCCAGTTCTCTTGTGACATGGTTTCCAGTCTCCTCACCGTTGTGGTTTTCCTCTGGATTTACTGCAGCTTGTCAATGTCTCTTCTAAAATGCAGAACACAGAACTCAATATAGGACTCTAAATTTCTGATTATTTCATATTGGAAGGACCCTCACTTCTTGCTTTGTGGACACTGTGCCCCCAATGGGTCCCAGTACAATGTCATACTGTGCCATCCATGATACATCATTGGCTCCTTTTGAACTTGCAGTCCACCAGAATCTTCAGATCTTTTTGATAGAACTGGTTTCTTGTTATCTCTCTCTTATCTTGCACTTGTAAAATTGATTTTTTCACCCCAGTATAAAACTTTACATTTATCATCATTATATTCCTTCTTAGAAGACCCAGCTTAGTCTCCTACATCTAACAGTATTTGTTGTCCATTGTTGTGGTTCAGTTGTTTTCAGCTGTGCCTGCTTCTTCATGACCCCATTTGAGGTTTTCTTGGTGAAGATAATAGGATGGTTTGCCATTTCCTTTTCCAGTTCATTTTACAGATGAGGACACTGAGGCAAACAAGGTTAAATTTTTTGCCCAGGGTCACATAACTAGTAAGTGTCTAAGGCAGATTTGAAGTCAGGAAGACTCATCTTCCTGACTTCAGGTCAGGCACTTGATACACTGCACCAACTAGCCGCCATGACAAAATTGATCCCTTTTTAAATACTCATACACCAACATTTAATAATATGTTGTAGCGCTTTGTCAGGAACAAAAGTCAAGCTTGGTGGTTCATACCTAGCAGACTTCACTTTCTCTCCTACTTTGAAGGCTGGGAAAATTTTATTCTTTTCTAGTCTTGTGGTGCGTTCTCCTTTTTCTGTTGTCTTTCAAACATTGACAAGAATTTAGCAGTTATATTTGCTGGGTTTTTCAATAGTCTGGCTAAGTCTAGTGATTCAGAACTCACTTGTTTGGGGTTTCAGTTGCTTCCTAAGCATTTTTTCTTTTCTTTTCTTTTCTTTTCTTTTCTTTTCTTTTCTTTTCTTTTCTTTTCTTTTCTTTTCTTTTCTTTCTTTCTTTCTTTCTTTTTTTTGGGATTATTCTCCATGTCTGAGACAGCAAAAGCAACAAAGGTCTGTCATCCATTACCACTGTGCCATTCACCTAGAGCAGTGGTCTTTTCCTCTTACCACAAACATAGCTCAAAATGTCCTTTTTTCGTATTCCTTAAATTACAATACCAGCCTCATTTCACATTCTGACCCTATTTTATGAACATTGTCATACTTTTGTATTTATTTTTTGCCCTATCCTTGTCTTTTTTCTAAGTTGGTCATTGAGTTCTCTATGCATTGATAATGCTCTCTTTAGACACCTACTCCTGTTCTTCATCCATTGGGATTATTCGTTTTTTGTGCCTTCAGAATTTCTTTCTTCTGAGCTTCCCATATTTTCCAAGTTTATTTACCCTGAGCACTTCAGGCCATGGAATCCTACCTCTTCTTTCTCTGAACCTTTTGAATCTTTCTCTCCCACAATCATCCTCTCCTTTTCCTATGACAAATTCTAAGGGTGTGCAGTCACTTTGCCCCAAGATTTCAGTCATTTATTATTTCAGCAGCTACTTGCACCTTCACTATCAGATTCATGTCTATAGTAACAGCTCCAACTTGTGGCTTCCTCTATCTTTTGAAAAACAAAATTATCATAAACAGAAGTCAGGAATGTATCAGTTATTCTGCTTTTGGCAATGAGGTCTCCAGATGTTCAGGGAATTGAAAGAATTTATTGTTACATATCAACCCATGATACCATATTTAAGATCTGTTTTCTGAAATTCTTGTTGATACCCTCTTTCTGTCCCCTCTGCTTTGCAGTTAGGCTGTAAATATGCCAAGTTCTGTTTCACCCTCTGTGAGTCTCACTCATGTGCTCTCCAGCATGTTTCCCCCTCTGGTTCCTAGATTTCTTAACCAGAGTAAATCTTTACAGTATACAGTGTTACTCCATGGTCCCTTTTATCTTTCCTGTTCTTCTTGAAGATTTTCCATGGCCTTATTGCAGTGATGAATTCCATCCCACCAAGTCTAATTCATACCTATGAACTGAATTGCCTTAAACATGGAGTAAATCTTCCAAATTTTGTGCATTTATTTATAGTCCCTGGAGATCATGGGTTTTATTGCTGGCCTTTTTTTTTTTATTTGCAATCTATTTTATTTATTTTTAAAAATGTATTTATTTTTAGTTTTCAACACTCATTTTTATAAAATTTTGAGTTCTAAATTTGCCCACCTCTTTTCCCTCCCCACTCTCCAGCATGGCATACAATTTGATATAGGCTATGCATGTATGTTCATATTAAACATATTTCCACATTAGTTATGTTGTGAAAGAAGAATCAGAACAAAAGGGGAAAATCACGAGAAGGAAAAAACAAGAAACAACAACAAAGAAGAGCAAACAGTATGCTTCGATCTGCATTCAGACCCCACAGTTCTTTCTCTGGATGTGGATAGCCTTTTTCATTGTGAGTCTTTTGGAGTTGTCTTAGATCATTGCATTGCTGAGAAGAGCTAAGTCTAACAAAGTTAGTCATCACACAATGTTGCTGTTACTGTGTACAGTGTTGTCCTGGTTCTGTTCACTTCACTCTGCATCAGTTCTATTGCTGGCTTTCTTAGCCAGCCTTCTAGTCTCCTGTAAAACATTCTTTCCCTCCTTTGTGATTCTTTATGTGTGGCACCTGCTACTGTTCATGGTATCTAGGCGTGTTATTTCTGGAGAGTTTTCACCATTCCCCAACTCTTTCGGTCACATTCACAAGATTCTAGGCAAACATATTTTTATCAGTCCCTGTTATTAGTGTTCTATTCCTGGCCAGCAGACTGTTGTTTCTATATTTTAAGCCACAGTTCAGAAGTTCAAATACCATTCTTGAATACTGTCTTCTTAGCTAGTTGTTCACTTCCCCAAAATGCCATTTCTCTTTGGATTGCTGTGTGTGATCAAGGTGAAGAATGGCCTGTCTCCTAGGAGAGAAGGTTGTATACACATTCTCTCTCTCTCTCTCTCTCTCTCTCTCTCTCGTGTGAAAATAAATACAAATCTGTTGATCAATCATGGGGAAGCTAGGTGGTCCAGTGGAAAGAGCACTGGCCCTGAAGTCAGGAAGACTCCTCTTCCTGAATTTACATCCAGCCCCAAACACTTACTAGCTGTGTGACCCTGGACAAGTCTCTTAATCCTGTTTGTTTCAATTTCCTCATCTATAAAATGAGCTGAAGAAAGAAACGGCAAATCACTTCAGTATTTTTGCTAAGAAAATCCCAAATGGGTCCCTGAAGAGTCAAACACAACTGAAAAATGATTGAACAACAACAAATGGATTAATCAATCAATAAACATTTATTAAGCATTTACTACACGTCAGGTACCATGTCGGGTGCTAGGAATGGGAATGCAAAAGTGAACCAGCTCTTGCCCTCAAGGAGCTTATATTCTATTGGAGGAAGTGAAGTACACATAAGTGAGCATACATGAAATAAATACAAGGTAAATTGTTTTTGGAGGGGAGAGCTCTACCAGGTAGGTGAGACAGGAAAGACTTCGTGTGGAAGGTAGTACATGAACAGGCTTTGAAAGGAAACAAGAGATTTTGTGAGATGGAGGTGAGATGAGGCAGGAATTCATTCTAAGCTTGGGAGATGGACAATACAAAATCAGGGAGATGGAGTGTCATGTGTGATAAACAGTTAAGAAGGCCAGTGGTGTGAGAAAGGGAATAATACATAATAATGTTGGAGAGATAGGTGGTTAAGGGATTTAAGAGATAAATAGAAGAGTTTGTATAGAATCTTAGAGGCATGAGAGAGCTACTGGAGATTACTGAGCAGGAGAGTAACATGGTCAGAACCACATTTTAGGAAAATCATTCCATCAGCTGACCAAAAAAAGGATCTGAAATGGCAGTGGGGGGGAGGGGAATCCTGATCTATCTCAGGAGTTTGGAAAGTGGAAGAATGATGTCACACATAGGAGAAAGGGGAAAAAGATCACTGAACACTTGACAACAAGAAATAAATATGATGCTCTTCCCAAAGATAAAGGATCTAGACATTCTGAAGAGGAAGCTGCTACTCATCCTTCAAGGAATAATAGATAATATGGATTCACTGGTGCCGTCAAGTGTCATTCACTTTGTCAAGATCATCCAAGAATGCTCAGAAGGAGCAAAGACAAGTAGTGGTGGTTGGTGACTCTCTACTGAGGGTACTGAAGCAACACTTTGTTCACATAATAATAGATGTTTTCTTTCTTAGGTAGACAGATAAAAGCATTTATTAAGAGCTTACTATATTCTAGGCACTGTATTAAACTCTGGGAATGCAAATACAAGCAAAAAGAAAAATAGTCCCTGCCCTCAAGGAGCTTACATTCTAATGGGGGGAGATAAAAGGTAGCTAGAAAAAAAATGGGAGTCTAGAGGAAAAGATACCTATACTGGAGCATGGTAGAAGAGTACAGAGAATGGGAAGTAGAACCTGGAGAGGTATAAAAAGTGAGCATGGCTTACTTGGGCACTTCTTCAGATGCAGGTTCTGAGGAAGCACTCACCATGAGAGGAGGGGAATCTTTCAGGAGTGAGATGGCTACAAAAGCAGAGGCAGCTTCCAGGGTGAGAAGGCATGCATCCAGAATGTGACAGATAGTCTCAGTCTCCCAAGACTTGTCAATCCAGATGACTCTTTGTGATTCCTGTGGGCACAAGTGATATTGCCAAAAGGATGCTAGAAAGCATTGCTGAAGATTAAAGTCATGAGCAAGAAACTGAACACCTTAGGAGGTACAGCTGGCATTTTTGTCACTGTTGCATTTCTGCAACATACAAAGAGTAGCAAAGGAGGGAAAAAATGTTTTACAGGAGACTAGAAGGCTGGCTAGGAAAGCCAGCAATAGAACTGATGCAGAGTGAAGTGAGCAGAACCAGGACAACACTGTACACAGTAACAGCAACATTGTAACAATGATCAGCTGTGAATGACTTAGCTTCTCTCAGCAATGATCCAAGACAATTCCAAAGGACTCATGACGGAAAATGCCATCCACATCCAAAGAACTGTGGAGTCTGAATGCAGATGAAGCATAGTATTTTCTCTTTTGTTGTAGTTTTCTTTCTTGAGTTTTTTTCCTTTTCTTCTGATTCTTCTTTCACAACATGACTAATGTGGAAATGCGTTTAATATGGACGTACGTGCCTAGCCTATATCACATTGCAAGGGGTGCAGGAGAGGGAAAATTATTTTGGAAATGGACTTCTGGTTTGGAGCTCTGGATGACAACTTTTGGCCGGGGCTGGTATGACTATATTTTCTTGGAATCTTGCCAGTCTAATCAAAAAGTCTTTCAATGGAAAAGTAAGGGAGGTGGAAGAAAGCTACATCACAAGTTAAGGGAGAAGAATAACAAAAGAGAACCCAGGAACCCACAGCAACAAGAAGAAACATTTATTAAGCACTTGTGTTCCAGGAACTATTCTACTCTTACAGCCAAGGGAAATGAAATGGCCTGCCCAAGGCAGGTCCAGGATCTAGAGCTCAGATCTCCTGTTTTCTAATCTACAACTCTCTACTATATTGGAGGTGTTTAGTTCTTAGTCTCGTCTTTCCTCCTTTTTCCCAGTCCAGAGGTGGGAAACTTGCAGCCTCAGGATCACATGTGGCCCTTTAGGTCCTCAAGTGTGGCCTTTTGAATCTAAACTTCACAGAACAAATCTTCTTAATAAAAGAATTTCTTCTGTAAAACTTGGACTCAGTCAAAAGGCTGCATCCAAGGACCTAGAAGGCCACATGTGGCTCTGAGGTCTCAGGTCCCCCACCCCTGTGGACCCAGTGACTGCCACGTGACCTATTGAAGCACCCTTAAGACTTTGGGGTGTTTCCATCCACTCTGCAACTGAACTCTCTTAGAAGTATTGACTCCCCCAATTAGAGTGTGAACTCCTTTACGGAAGGGATCATTGTACTTTTTCTATTTGTATTCTCAGTGCTTGACACAATATTTGGTACATAGTAAGATATCTATATCTATATCTATATCTATATCTATACATGTATGTGTGCATATAGAGACACATATGTGCATTCAATATACATGGATATACACAGACATATACACGTGTTTGCATATATGCACACTTATACATACATATATTATCCCCTCCCTCCCATACACACACACGCACACACACACACGTACACACACACACAGGATTATTGTTTGTCCTTCATTCTTGAAGAAGACTAATGACTTCAGAAGGGTGATGTCTTTACTTGTAAGTGAATTGGATTTACATGAGGGAGGGCTATGCAAAGTCACCAGCTTCATTCTCTCCTCCAGAGCCATCTGAGTCCAGTGGTAGACCAATACAATTGGAGGTGGCCCTGGATGTATTGGGAGACCTTGGCCTTTCTTAAAATAAGGTCTTTCCTAGGTCTCAGTTTGTCTGAGGCAACACCCATCCAGTGATTAAGGCTACATTAGAAATAAGGCAAAAGACAACCTCATTTGCCAACTCAAAAAAAAAAAACAAACAACCTAAATCTGGGAGGGGAAGACCCTCAGGGTTTCTGGACAGAACAGAAATAATTGCTATTTATACTCACTCTGAACCAACAAAACCCAAATACTGACCAAGTGAGGCTTGAATTGGGACCCATTATTGGCCAGTGAGAGCCAGAGAGATTTGTGTTTAAGGCATGTTCAAGACTAAACTCCATTTGTATCCCAATGGCTTTATCAATACCTGGTTTTCCAGAGTTCTATTTCAAGAAATTTATATTGCTTGTAAGGTCTTTCCCAGGTCTCAGTTTGTGTGAGGCAAACTACTCTAGGATCTTTGCCCAGAAGACCCCATGGACAATAAGGTTCATAGAGTCACAAAGAGTTGGATGTGACCCAACGACTGAAACACAACTATATGTGTGTGTGTGTGTGTGTGTTTATAGATATGTGTGTGTGGCTATACACATACATACATACATACATACATACATATATATGAAAATGTGTATGTATATGTGCATACTAATATATGCATATATTCTTGGAATGAATGAACCAAAAATGTGTATTTATATATATGCATATGTATATATTAGATATATATCATCTAATACATTATAAAATACATATATAGATTAGATTTTGATTAAATGTATGCATGCAAATATATGTGTATCTATGTGTGTTGTATATATAATTACATACCCTTTTTCTTTGTTGTTCATTCATTCCAAGACTTTTCATCATTTAAGCTGATTTGAAATGAATGAATGGTTTCTTAGAAGAACTATTCAAGCCTGTTTTTCAAGTCCCATCCAGAGCTAGTCTCCTGGTATCCTTAGTCCAAACTAAAGCCATACTGGTACATCCTTTACAGGATCCTGCATATGTTAGGTCAAGGGGGAAAAAAGTGTAGGACTTTGTTTCTTTAGGCTCTTCTATCTTTGAAGACTAATTCTGGGAGCAGCTGCCCATCTAGATGCTTCTCTTGAGCACCTTTCTGTCCCTACCCCAATCTGTGGGATCAAGTGTCCTGGTAAGAGCTTGGGAGTTTACGGAACTGACTAACCAAAGCCCAAAGAGTTCTGTTTAATGGATCTGTGCCGTTATCTGATGGGCCTTATCTAGTGAGGATGTGTGCTTGACCCTTTTGTCCACTTTCAACATTATGACTTGGATCTAGGCATAGAGAGCATACCTGTCATAAGTAGCATGAAAGTAGAATGACTGGCTTTTACACTGGATAACGGAACTAGGATTCAAAAAGATCTGGATAGGCCAGAACAATGTGCCAAATCCAACCAAATGAAATCTAATAGAGATTACTAGAAAAGCCTTCATTTAGTTTTTAAAATATCAACTATATAAATGTTGGTGGGAGACTTGTCTTAGCCACTCATGTACAAAATGATCTGGGCTTTTCAGGGGACTAAGGTCAACACAAGATGACAGTGTGTCTCAGGGTGGTAGGGAATACCTATAACCTCTGAGGGTGGTGGGTCTCTTGATCGGGTAGGAGTTGGAATTGCAATGAACTAAGCTGATCAGATGTCCACATCAAGTCTGGTGCCAATATGGTGAAACCCTTAGTGAGGGGGCCACCAGGTTACCTAAGGAACGGAAGGGTAAATTTGCCCAACTGAGCAATCTGGGCAGATTTCAACTTCATATAAGGAAGAACTTTTGAACAGTTCAAACTATCCAAAGTGAAATGGCCCATTGGAGAAATGAGTTCTTAGGCAGTAGAAGCATTTAAGCAAAACTGTTAAGAAGCTGCTTACATCTCTTCCAATTGAAAAAAAATCATATGGCACTGCTAATTAAGAAGTCATTAAAAGAAGAACAGCATGTTCTGGGTGAGTTCAGGATTAAGTAAGTAGATCAGTCTAGCTTATTATATAGGAAAAATGCATAATAAAATTTGTAGGTTGAGGTCTGATTGTGGGAGGGTAGAATTTATCTGCTAAATGGTGGGTGATCATGGAAGGATTTAAAGCAAGAAAATGCTGATATAGTTGTTTATTAATCGGGCAGCAACATGGAGTTGTAGATGGGGATGGAGAGCCAGGAGGTAGGGAGTTTAGTGAGGAAGTTGTTGCAGTCATCCAAGTATGAGATGATAAAGGCTTAGACTTGGGTGGTGATACTGGGAATTTGAAAGGAAGGGAGAAATTGGGAGAAATTGTGAAGTAAGAATGAATACCATTTAGTAAGGTGAGATAAGGTGAGATCATGGCAGGTCAAGAGAGGAGTCAAACTGAGCTTTTGAATTGTTACCTGGGAAAACAATGATGCCCTTGTGAGAAGTAGGGACATCGAGAATGGGTGTATTTGATGGAGAGAGAAATAATGATTTCCCTTTCAGGTATGTTTAATAAAATTGAAATGATAATGGGATTCTTTTTCTTGGGGTGAGGGTGAGTTGTCCAGTGCTGTGATTTCAAAACTGTAACTTCAATGAATTTCAGACATATCCAGATAAAGATCATTTTTAAAACCTCAAGAATGTATGAAATCTCTGAGGAAGAGAGTATTAGGGAGCAGAACAGAAGGCAGAAAATTGTACTTTGGTCAACATCCACATTTAGAAAAGTGTAGGAGAAAGTGAAGTCATAAAAGAAGATGGTAGTGCCAATACAACGAAAATTTAGTGGCTACTGTATGTAGAGTAGTGTTCTAAGTGCAGGGGAGGTACTACATTTAAATAAGGAATGAAACCTACCATTAAAAGCTTATAGTCTAATTGGTAATGGAAGGAGAACAAAGATAGCATAATGTCATGGAAACCATAGAAGAAAAGACAGATTTAGAAAGGAGGGGGTGTTAAAGAATGTCAGAAGCTATGGAGAATTCAAGAAAAAGGAGGACTAAAGGGAAAAAAAATAGGTAAGTTTATGAATTAGGAAGTGATCAGTGAATAACCTTTGAGAACGCAGTTTCAGTACAGAGGTGGCATAAGCCAGATAACCAGTAGCTAAGGAGTGACTGCTGAGGAAATGGAGGTGGAGGATGGAGACCATTTAAGAAGCTGGGAAGTAAGAGGAAGGATAGAAATAGGACAAGAGCTTAAAAGGGAGCAGCTGAATTAAGAGAACGTATTTCCAATGTAAGGGAAAATTGTATTTATGGGGAGAAGGGAAGGAACAGGTGGAGAGTGAAACACTGAAGATGCTAAGAAGAGAGGACGTGAGTAAAGGAGCAAAATCTTGGAGAAGATGATGCAGAGAAAAAGGCATGGGACGGGGAACATAGATGAAAGCATTAGTTGGGTAAAGATGGACAGACATGTTCCCACTCTGAGACTGCAGAGAAGGAAGACAGGTTAAGTACAGAGACAGATTTGTAGACAGAAGGCTAAACATGGGGATTCGTGATACCTGGTGCTCATCTTTTCAGCAAAATATTTTGCAAGATCAAAATGAGGGGGTTGGACTACTGCTAATAGTTAATATTTATGTAACATTTTAAAGTTTGCAAAGTACTTTACAAAATATCTCATTTTTTATCCACACAACTCTTATCTTCCTTTCAAAAATAAAGAAACTGAGACCGATAGAGATGGAATAACATGCCCAGGGTCCCACAGCTAGCAAGCGTCTGAGGCAGGATTTGAACTCAGGTCTTCCTGACTCTAGCTCAAGCACTCTGTCTATTACATCACTTGGCTGCCAGCTCTTTGAGGTCTATGATTCTCTAGTCTGCTGATGGTGGGTGAAGTGGTATTAAGGGTGTTTGAGAAAAAAGGAGGTTTGGAATATTGATTCTGAGGAGTTATCAGCAGCAACAACAACAATGATGGCATGAACCAGTGGCTTTCTGAGCTACAGGGAAAGTCTCATTGGAGCTGGGCAGCAGTGGAGCAAGTCAGGGCAGGTCCCAGGACTTTACCTGTAGTACTCTGCTAGGGATAAACAAGTGCATGACGATACAGTGCCAGTCGTATACTAAGAGGTTCCTTGGAGGGATCAGAGATGCTGGGGAATGATCAGAGTTGTGGGCTTGAGTCAGAGAAGGCTACTTGAAGACAGTGATGGAGAGGACTTGGCAGCAGGAAGGTCTGATCTCGCTGTGTTTGTTTGAGAACAGGGAAGGAAGGTCCCAGAAAAGAGGGAAGAATCAAAACATCAGAGCTATAACTTAGACTATGAGCTCCTTGGGAGACTGGGCTGGCTTTCCCCATCTTTGCATCTCTAGCACTTGGGACTGTGCCTGGCACATAGTAGGTACTTCACAAATCTTTTTTTGACTAAGAGGCCATCTGGTCCAAGCTCCTCATTTTACAGATGAGAGGACTGAAGTTAAATGACTTGGCTAAGGTCACAAAGGCAATAAGGGAGAATTGAACCCAGAGCCAGCCTTCTTCCCATTTTCCTGCCCTGTAGTCTGAGGTATGTGGCTAATGGTTTTGGGATTTCCCCCCTGCTCTAATGTGTGATAAGCCTTTATCATAGTTTGTGTATTCAGAGGAGGTGGGGACCGACATGGCCTGGGAACCCCCCCCCCCCAGTAGGTTTTATTGTTTCCTTGTCAAAGGCTGTGGTGAGGACATGAGCGCTTTGTCCTTTTTCTGGGTTATTCCTTAGTGGGGGATGATGAGTCCAGAACTTTTGTCAGATGAGGTTTTCACAATAGAAGAGCTACATATTTGGGGGAGGGGTCCTGGGGTGGTAGCCAGGGCATTGACTTAGAGGTAGGAAGACCTGGGTCCAAATCCTATCTGAGAACCCTTGCTAGCTGTGTGACCCTGAGCAAGTCACTTCTCTACCCTGGGCCTCAGTTTCTTCATATAAAACTGAAGGAATTGGACTTGACGATATTCCCCTTCCAGTTCTCTATACCTCAGTTTCCTCAACCATAAAATGGGCTGGGGGTTGATCTCAGCTGATTCTGAGGTCCCCAGCTCTAATCCTACGATTCTTTGTTCTTAGATACTTGACAAATACAACATCATATTTAAGTGTCAAATAGGTGAAGAGATGGATATATCAGCCATTTATTAAGCACTTAATATTGTGCTAAAGTGGGATGTAAATACAAGCAAGTAAACCAGTCCTCAGTCTCAATGTACGTGTACTTTAATGGGGGAAGACAACACATAAAGGAGTGTTGGAAGGGGCACGGGGTTAGGATAGGGAGGCAGCATAGTGTGAGGACGGTTAGGAAAAGGTGTGAAGGCCTGGTTCTAGGCATGAGAACAAGACAAAGCAAAAGCTTGACCATTGGAGCCCGGCATCCAAGGGCAGAATCTAAGATGAGGACGATGGCCAGAGTGGAGGTGCCATGGTGTGGAGATGGCTGAGCAGTGGCATGGGGGCTTGGGTCCATCGGGACCTGTTTCTCTTCTTTTCCATATACTTCTGCTGCCCGTCCCCTCTTTCCTTTTGACATTCCGTGCTCCATACCACAGAAGATTGTCCTCTAAGGTGTATCCACGAGGGAAGAGTGGTATGCAAAAATACCTCCCCAAAGAGTTGTGAGTCATTCCTGCCCATAGTGTATGCTCCCAAGCTCCATGGATTTTTAACTAGCCCCAATTCCTGGGGAGCCTAGCTCTGAATGGACAATCTTGCCATGTCCTGCTGGTCAGTGCTGGCTCTTCTGAAAGTGAGACTTGATGGGTTTTGACAAGTATGGAAAAAGGAAGTTGGAAAGGCAAGGTGAGGTAGTTGATTGGAGAAGCCACAAATGCCAGGCTGAGAAAGTTAGAGGTTTGTTCCCACTCATGATTTTAAACAGGCAGCTGAAGGGCAGGGACATAAGGAAGATGGCAGTATGGGAAGATGGATCAGACAGTGGCATTCAGAAAGTACCGTGCTAGAGAATAGGGAGGGAGGGAAAGTGGGAAATATGGATGCTATTAGAATTTCAATTCCAAGGAGCTCAATAGAATGAAATACAGTGTTTGAGTTGGAGTAACCTACTAGATTCTTCTCCAATTGGACTCAGCAGACCTGGGTTCAAACCCTGCCTCTACCACTTTGAACCTGTGTGTGTCTATGGGTAAGTTACTTTCCTCATCTGTAAAATGGAGAGGCAGAGTAGGATTACATATCCTTCAGATTCCCTTCCAATTCCTATGACTCTGGGATCCCAGCAACTTTCAGCTCCTTCTCCCAGGATGCAGAGAAGCCAGTTAGATAGGGTTGCAAGTGGGTATTGCCAGAGGTAAACTGAGGCTCAGTGCACTAAGACTGGAAAGTAATCTAGCCCACTCGGAAGCTAGATATGACCAAGACAATAACCAGCCCTACAGAGTTCCCACAGCTGGATATTTACAGCCCCAGTTGCTTTGTGGGTGGGCAGCTTCTGCCTTTGATCAGCACAGCTGATATATGGTATTTCCTGGAGGCTGATGGTGGACCTTGTGGTTTGGGCACATCTTTCTGTCACTATTCCAACTATGCCATTTGTTTACATCGTAGGGATGGATTACAGGGGCAGGAGGAATGCAAGCAGGGTCAAGGGTAGCTCCAAGGACTTACACTCACACAGGAAGAGCATTTGAGCTGGAAAAACATTGAAAATGGCATTGATGTACTTGTATGTAAACCAGACTCTCTGTGGTGTTTTGAGATTGCTCAGCAGCAAAGCAGAATGACCCTGGTGGTTGGAAGAGTTTGGGCATTGCCCTCTTGTTTCTACATTCCTTTATGTGAAGGCTATCTGGGGGAACCCTTTTGGGGCAGGAATGGTAAGGTGGTACAGTAGAAAGAGCACTGATTCTAGAATCAGAGGACGTGGGTTCATATCCTACCTCTATACTCTTTGCATGACCCTGGACAACTCACTTAATTTCCCTGAGTTTCCTCATGTGAAAAATGAACAGGTGGGAGAGACTAGAAGGCTTTAGAGGTCCCTTCTAGCTCTCAATCTGTGATTATGTGCTGTTGTGGTGTGTGTGTGTGTGTGTGTGTGTGTGTGTGTGTATTTTCCCAAGTTACACTTACTTTTATGTTACTCCACAGTCCTAAAATCACACCCAGAAGGTGGACAGCTAAATGATTATGGAGACCATACTCTAACTTCAGCCTAGGACTTTGCATCTGATTATATCAGAAGAGAATGTGCCACTGGGGGCTACAGGGACAGGACTGTGGAAAAGTCAAATGCTTCTCTCACCCTCTGTTTGCTTATCTGTGAAATGCACAGGTTGGACTAGGACAACGGTTCTTAAATTTTTTCGTTCCGAGAAGTCCTTTCGACAACAAAAAAAAATTTATTGTAAACCCATAGGGGAGGGGAGGAGTTGTATGTATACAATATGTATGAATTTATTTATTTATTTATTCTTAGTTGGTTTTTTTTTTTGGCCTGTGTAGGACTTTTTTTTTTTTTTAAATACTAGGCAGCTGGAATGGCAGGACACATCAAGAATCCTGTGGGAGGCCAGTGGTGGGGATCAGAGGCAGATCATTAGAACAGTCCAAGTGCCAGCAGGGCCCCTTAGCAGGTGCTGGTAGATCCTAAATGGGCAGAGGTCCCCCCATGCCCATCCCACCTCCCAGACTGGAGAGACTTCTGTAATACCCTAAGGCCCAAGAGGGTGGAGGTTGGGTGAAGCCATCCAGCTGCTTAGACGTGTGTCAGGATTGGGGGCCAGGGTCTCTTAATGCTGAGGGGGCTGTGTCCAATCATTTGAAGCCTCTGGCTCAGGAGTGATTTCTTTACTTGTTCTTCTGGGGGTGAATCATGCCTGCCTTAGTTGGGAGACTCTGGGGGGAGCTGAGGAGCCACCTGGGAGGTCAGCACTGTCCAACTGTGAGCCAAGGCTTGGAGGACTTCCTGGGTCGGACTGGCTGCTGTGTCTAGGGCTTGTCCACTCAGGTCAGTCACCAGACTGTCCATGGAAGCCTGGTGCCTCAGGAAGATGGGGTGGATCAGATGATGGTACAGGATCTGGGAGCCATTGCAGGCCACTGGAAGCATGCACCATATCAAGAAGTCACACTTTCCTGCATAGTGGAAGGGGAACCAGAAGAGGAAGATGTCAGAGAAAAACTCGGCTAGGCCAAATATGCTATATACCCCCCAGTAGGTGAGCCAGATGGTATCGTCATCTTTGTTGGGGCTTTCAGTGGCCTTGATGGAGGCATATGCTGGGTAGATGAATCCGATGAGATTGCAGAGCAGAGAGGCCCCATAGCCAAAGATGAGATAGAGGGCCAAGAAAGCAATGGAACCTGTAGCTAGGTAGTACTTTTTAACACCGGAGACCTCCTCCAGCTTCCCCAGGACATTGGTGATAATGTTTTTCTGCTCCAGGAACCTCTGAAAGCACTGCCTCAAGCTACCCATGGCTCCTGGGACCGAGGAGGGAGGAGAGGGGACAGAGGATGACTGGCCCTGGGTCCGAGGGGTGACTTCCAGGGCTCCCCCGCTGCTGTGCAGCGGTGATGGTGGTGTCTCCCTCTCCAGGCTCCCAGGACCTCCACTCCTCCGGTCCCTTGGTCCCTCCTCTTCCTTCCCTCCCACCTTGTGGTCCTGCAACTGCTCTATTCTTAGTTTTCAACATTCACTTCCACAAGATTTTGAGTTTCAAATTTTCTCCCCGTCTCTCCCCTAGCCCCACCCCAAGATGGCAAGCATACTGAATACCCCTTCCCCCAATCTTCCCTTTCTTATATCTCCCCATCCCCCCTGACTTTCTTGTAGAGCAAGATGGATTTCTATACCCCATTGCCTGTATATCTTATTTCCCGGTTGCATGTAAAAACAATTTTTTTTTTACAAAATATATTTTTAACATGATTGATCTTTACTGCTTAAGGTCCCACTATAACATTTTTAGCAGAAACCCCTTAGACCATCATCTTGAAGCAGTAGATCGAGAATCATCTTCCTGAGTTCAAATCTGGCTTCATACACTTGCTAGTTGTGTGACCCTGAGCAAGTCACTTAACCTTGTTTGACTCAGTTTCCTCATCTGTAAAATGAGCTGCAGGAGGAAATGGCAAACCACTGTAGTATTTTTGTCAAGAAAACCCCAAATGGGGCAACAAAGAGGCAGACTCAACTGAAAAATGACTGCTCTGGAGGTCCCATTGAGCTCTGACATTGTCATTCTAGGATGTAGGGTGCTGTGTTATCCTCTGTACTAGAACAGAGTAAATGTCAGCGTACACCACTGGGTACAGTCAGTTGTCTGTAGTCTTTGCCGATGGAGAGGGTGAGTCTGGGAGTTCTGACCTGGAAAAACGCTAAAGCCAATCGGGGGCTGCACAAAATCTGGCACAATAGCATGTGTGTTTGCTGTGGCAGTGGCGGGGTGGGGGGGAATATAAGAGGAAGGGTGGGTGGCATCAGGCTGACTAAGGAGGGGCAAACCAAACAGATTAAAGCTTCATTGCTGATCAGTATTGCCATCAGGCCTGGGAGTGACCACTGCAGTTCCAGCCCATGCTATATAGGGAGACCCATCTCCAAAAAAAGGGACAAATCTGTATACTTTATGTCTTTGAATGCTCTGCTTATCTATCTCCCATCACCATGCCTTTGCATTGGAGGGCCCCCATCTCTGGCATAAGCTCCTTCTTCCCCTTACTCTACCTGAATCTCTGTCTTCCAGCAAGACCCAGCTCAAGCATTACCTTCTATAAGAACCATTTCTGGATCCCCCTAAACTTCTGGTGGTCTCCCTCTTCAGCTACTCTGTATTTATATTCTTCACATCTACCCTCTATAATATATAGGGTCTCTACATCTTCTCTCTATATACAATATACACATGTAAACATGTATGTATACACATGGATATATGTATGTGTGTGTTTGTGTGTGTGTGTGTGTATTAGGGTTGGTTGATTGTTGTCTCTAGTTCTCTAAGGGGACCAAAATGACATCACTATGCTAGAGTCAAGTATCAGTGTGTCTATGCTGATCAGACCAGTATGAGCCCAGAATGCTCTACCACAGGTTGGACATGAATAGTCCATGTGAACATTTGGAGTGGATTCTCTAAATCTGTGCATCCTGCATTTCCTTTGAGCTGCTTCAATTCTGCTTTGCTCATAGAGCACAACACCTTTGCTGATGTGGGGAGGTCCTGTGCCAGTGTCTATACCATGTCACACAATCAACTCCAAAGTTCTTCAGAGAGATCTTGAGAGTGTTCTTGTATCGTTTCTTCTGACCACCATGTAAACACTTGCCGAACAATGTGGCCAGCCCATTGGAGTTTTGAATGCTTGGCAGCTTAGTTCAGGAAAGGACCGTGTGCACGAATACCCACATGTCTTCGCCATTAAGTGATGTGTTGTTTCATCCTTGTGTTTATATTCCCAGCACTTAGCTCAACGCCTGGCATATAGTATAGGGGCTTCATAAATGCCTGTTGGATGATTCTACATCCTCCTCCTCCTCCTTTCCCTTTCTTTCTCCCACCCCCCCCCCCCATTCTTTTTCTTTCTTCCTTCTCATTCCATGTCCCCTAAGCCTGGAATGCTCTCCTTTTTCATCTCTGCCTCCTGGCTCTCATGGCTTCTTCCAAGTCTCTCTCAAATCCCATTACCTGCAATAAGCTTTTCCCATTCTCCTTGAATGCTACTGCCATTCGTCTAAGATTATATCTTAAGATTTACCCTAGATACAGGGTCCCCAAAATCTTAGTGAATTTTAAAACTTTTTTAGTTTGGAACTCACAAACTCAAGCTTTATTCACTTAAAAACACACTAAGATTTTTGGAATGTCCCATATGTCTTGTTTGTGCATAGTTTGTCTGTGGTCTCCACCGTTGGACTGTGAGCTCCTTGAGGGCAGGGATTGTCTTTTTTGTCTCTTTGTATCCCTGGCCCCTAGAACAGTGCCTGTAGACTTGACTTTCTTCTTCCTTCTTCCTGACTTTTTGCCCATGGTGCTTCTGAGTTACTAGCCTCACAGAAGTACTGACAAGGGAGAGACAGGCTGTTTTTGAGGTTACTTAGATGCATCTGTGAACTCATCCTGTGTGGGTCCATTCTCTACTAATGCTTATCAAAGACTCTCCATGTCTTCTGTGTGGTTTCTTTTCTTATCTTTTCTAGAAATCTTTCATGGTGGGGAGTTGGGGTCAGGAGGGGGGAGATTCCCAAAGCCCCGGAACCTTCTTCTGCTTCTTTTTCCACTTTTGGGTAGTGGGTTACCAGTGATCATAGCCTGTCCATTACAAGCCCGGGTCTTTTTTTCTAATCATATACTTGTCTAGATAGTGACTTTTATGGTTTTTCTCTCACATATACCATCACTGGTAATACATCACTTATGTGCACCAGTCTCTGTTGCCAGTGGGAAGGCTGATGAGCTTATCACTAGATCAACTCCCTACCTTGCTTTGTGTTGCTTAGACCCTGACTCAGAGCCCTTGCAAAGTAACTCAGGAGAAAGATGCTACCCCCAGAGCGAGGCTTTGGAGGAAGTGGGTCGTTATTGACTTTCTTAGGTAGAGAGTAGAGGGCAAGGGCTGTTTGATGTGGAAGCTGATTAATGGGTGGGGAGAAAGAACTGCTCTATTTTTTTCTCCCCATCATGATCCCCAGTTACCAAACTATAGAAATCTGAGTCATTGGCCACCCTTTTAGGTTCTACCTAATTCTTCTCCTCTTAAGCAGGATTTTCAGAACTGTCCTCAATCAATACATATTTAAGAAGTGCCTACTATGAGGCAGCTAGGTGATGTAGTAGATAAAATGCTGGGCCCAGAATCAAGAAGACTTGAGTTTAAATCCAGCCTCAGACACTTACTAGCTATAAATGTACTTACACTTAGTACTTACTAGCACAAATCACTTAACCCCGTTTGCCTCAGTTTCTGAATCTGTAAAATGAGCTGGATAAGGAAACGACAAACCACTCTAGTATTTTTGCCAAGAAAACACCAAATGGAGTCAGGAAGAATCAGACACCACTAAAAAAATGACCGAAAAACAACATGTTCCTGGCACTATACAAAAAACTGGGAATACGAATTAAAAAAAAAAAAAAGGCAGTGCCTGCCCTCCAGGGGCTTACAATCTAATTAATAGGAGAAGACTATACACAAGAGGAAGCTAAAAAGGAGGGGTGGGGTAGGGAGGACAGGTGGTCTAGAGGAATTCAGCAAGGTGGGAAATGAAGGGATGGTTAACTTGGGTGGCCTCCTTTAATGGAGGTTCTGGAAGGAGCTCTCTGCCCTCCAGGCAGAGGATCCCCAAGGGCACAAGTGTGAGTTCCAGGGTGATCTTGCACTCAGGCTGGTTCTGTCCTCATGATTCGGAGCTTCTCCATTCTGCCCTGTGCAAAGAAACAAGATTTTTAGTGGGAATATTTTATAAATGAAGAAAACAGATTGTCAGTCGGCATCAAAATAAAAAATGCACAGTAAGCAAGAACCTTTTTCCTCTAGCTGCCTAAACACAACTAGATGGCTCCAGTGGATAGAGCACTGCCCCTAGACTGGAAAGACCTGAGGCTGTGTGAACCTGGGCAAGTCACTTCACCTCAGTTTCCTCAATTGTGAAATGGCATAAGGATAGCACCTGCCTCCCAGAGTTGCTGTGCGAATCAGTATTAGCAGCCGCCTAATAAATGTGCTTAATAAATTCTCGTTTCCTCCCTTTCTCTCCCTCCTCCCCCTCCCGCCCCCGGCCCACGAAGACATCATTGTACATACTTTAAGTCTCTCGCCTAGGCCGAGGTGTTGTATGTAGCCTGTGGCCACAATTAACAGGAGCACCATTCCCCTCTTCTCCATCCTCCACCTAAGCAACAGAGCTGAGCTATTTGGCTTCTCCAGGTTGACCCACTGAATCTCAGTTCAGCAGCAGGAACTGCTTTAGAACACTCCTTTCAAGTCTTATTAATAATTAAGTTATTAACTTTGAGAAAGCAAGTAGAATGCCTTTGTCTGCATACTCTCAGTATAAGGAGTTTTCCTGTGTGTACTTTGTCTGGAAGGGAGGGCCCTTCCTCTGCTCTGGCCTCCCTTGACCTCAGTCCGTCATTTGTTCTCACCAGGTTTCTTCCTCCATCAGCCAGAGCCAGGGTAGGGATTTCCCAGTGGTGAGAGAGGAATTCCAGAAGGCGGCAGGCTGTACCACATTAGGAGCAGCTGGAGAGGTTATGGAAGGCTCAATCCAGCCCTTGGCTGCTGGCAGCAGACACTTTAAATTCACTGCACATTTATTTCTTGCCTCTGATGTGCAGAGTACTGTGCTAGGTGCTGAAGTGTAGAAACAATCTCTGAAAGTCTCATCAGCCCAACTTCCTTTGTGTGAGAAGCAGAGGTATTGACTAGGGCTTTCCAACAAAGACATCTCCAAGGGCATGTGTGACTGAAAAAGGAGGCAGACCAGACATGGTGAGAGGGAGGGATGATGGCTGGTCAGCCAGGGTTGTATTCACACTGAGGAAGATGATCTTCCTAAGGGGCTTGGTTAGATCTCTAAGGGGAGCTTATAGAAACACAGGGACAATCCATTTACAAGCATTTTAAAAGTACCTAGTACGTGCCAGACACTACACCAAATGAAAACATTTCCTGCCCTCAAGGACCTTCCATTCTAATAGGGAAGACAGCATGTTTATTAATAGCTACATATAAGAATAGACAGAAAATAACCTTAGAGGAGAGTCACACAATCTTAACATCTTCCCTCCCTAAGCCCACTGCTTTCCCCCAAGTTAGGCTAGATTTTTCCTTGGCACCATCCTTGACTGGCTCAAGACATTCAGAGCTCTGGCTGTTGACGTTGTGGCACCACTTCCGAGTTGCCAGAGTACAAATAAGCAAGGAATTGTTCCAAGTACTTTCTGATGCTTAGCTAGGGGACCATGATGGCAAATCAGAAGTAGGGGAGTTTCATTGTGCTGTATCAACTTGGTTTTCCTCAATGCGGATCTTTGTTGAATATATTTCTCCTATGGCTACGTAAATCTCCTTTTTTAATTGTTGAGTGACCTACGAGTGTCTAATTTCATTTTAATGTCAAATATAAACTATCAAGAGTCTGGCCTAAGTCCAGAACAGTTGCTATCTGTAGTGGAGATGATAACCATCCTAATGAAACAATGGATTCTTTGCAGTATTAAAATATAAGTATAAATTCCAAGAACTGTTTGCCCGTCTTGTGATGTCTTCTTGAAAAGCTGTACATGTGCACATCATGGAAAGTAGTTTCTATAATGAGAACAAAGAGCCTTAGTGTCAAAATGAGGAGGTCTGGGTTCTAGTGCTAACTGCTGTAATCAATCAATGATCAAACATTTATTAAGGACTTAGCATGTACCAAGAGCTGGAGATTAAAAAAAAAACAAACCAACTCACATCAGTCTCTACCCTCAGGGACCTTGCATGCTAACGGGAGACGTCCTATATAAATGGGAACATGCAAAACAAATGCAACGTAGTTGGAAAATAGCCTTAAAGAGGAAGGTGCCAGCAGCTGGGAGGAGCTGGAGAAATCAGTTTATCTTCCCAAATCTCTGTTTCTTTAGTTTTCAAGTGACAGGGCTGGGCTGTCTTAGCCGGTTTTGTATAATGAGCCTTTGGGGCAGTCTGGTGTGGGGACCCCTTCTCAGAGAAAGGTTTTGAAACACACAAAGACATGGGTTATTATTAACAACAGTAATGGCTGACACTGATTGATACAGTGCTTTGTTCAGTTCGGCCGTTTTCAGTTTATCCAACTCTTTGTGACCCTATTTGGGGTTTACCTGGCCAAGATACGGGAGGGATTTGCCATTTCCTTCTCCAACTCATTTTGCAGATGAGGAAATTGAGGCAGACAGGGTTAAGTGACTTGCCCAGGGTCAAACAGCTAGTGTGTGAAGTCAGATTTGAACTCAGGAAGATGTTTTTGCGTCCAAGCCCAGCACTCTGTGCATTATGGCGCCACCTAACTGCATATAGTGCTTTTAGATTTACAAATTTCTCTACAAATATGACCTTATTTTATTCTCACAATGACCTTGGGAGGTAGGTGCTTTTATAACCTCCATTTTTACAGATGAGGAAACCAAGGCAGACAGAGGATTACAAAGGAAACCAATTATATTGAAATATAGTGCTATTGCTCTATAAACCAAGTTCAAGGACTTCAGGTCAAGAACCCCTGAACCAGGTCTCAAACCCTGAGTCCAGTGGTACCATAATATATTCTCACCTAAAGGTTAGAATTCTCTGGAGCAAGGATAGTGTTATATACTTTTTAAATCCTGGGTCTTGGTTTGTCACAATTTAGGAGCTCAGTAAGAACTAAACTGAATTGAACAGATGGTTTAAAGTCAAAAGTCAGATCAAGTCTGAGCTTGGCAGGTCCAGATTGTCCTAGGTTTGCCCATACATGAAGCATGGACACACAGTCCACTCCAGATGAGTGAGAGTCCTACATTTGGAGTCAGATGGCTGAGAGTTAGTGTGTCTGCTGCTTAAACCCTCTGTGACCCGAGCAAGTCCACTAGACATTTTTGTGCCTCCATTTTCTGATATATCAAACAAAGGGGATGGACCAGTTGACCTCAGAATTGACCTCTACCCCTAAATCTATGATCCTATAGCTTTACCCAAATCTTTCTCAAACTTATTCATATTTTTCAGCTTGTGCCACCTCTTCAGATAATAAGATTCCTGAGTTTGGGCACCACTGTGTAAAGCACTTTAATATGGCTTAAATTTGCTTTTTTCAAGCTTCCATAAAATGCTTCTGAGCTCCAGTCTAAAAAGAGGAGGACATTGGGTTTTGTAGTGAAAGAACCCAGGACTTAAATTTTGTCTCTGCTTCTTTAAAATATCATTTTGCTTCTTTGGGTCCCAGTTTCCTCATCTGTAAAGTGAGAAGGAAGGTTGACCCAGATGGTCTCCAAATTTTTCTTCCAGCTCTAAAATGAATGATTCTACAAGGTTTTCCAGAAGTCTTATTGTAGTATTCGGCTTTAATAACTTCTGAAGTATAAATTCTACACTTAGAAAAAACAACATTTGAAAGTTTAATTAATTATTTATGATTTAAAAATACTGATATGTTTCTTATTAAAATTCAGTATAAGCACTGCCTTATGCTATACATCATTCTAGTCAATTTTTGAACTTGGTAAAAACTCCTCAGTGACAAAAAGGATTGCATTTATAACTCTTGCCTTAAGATCATCCAAAGAATAAGGTTTTGATTCATACATTAATTTTTTAATGTGATCCCATAAGAAAAAGTCTAATGGAGATAGATCATAAGTTACAATTCTCATTTTTCCATGTTGGCATGTAAATAGTTCAACTTTGGTAAATTCCTTATGAATTCTTTTCCATGTTTACCTTCTCATGCTTCTTGTATTTGAATGTCAAATTTTCTATTCAGTTCTGGTTTTTTCAGTAAGAATGCTCAGAAGTCCTCCACCTCAGTGAATGACCATATTTTCCCCTGGAACGTTATACTCAGGTTTGCTGGGTAGGTGATTCTTGGTTTTAATCCTAGCTCCCTCAGTCTCCAGAATATCGTATTCCAGGCCCTTCAATCCCTTAATGTAGAAGCTGCTACATCCTGGGTTATCCTAATTGTATGTCTACAGTATTCAAATTGCTTCTTCTTGGCAGCTTGTAATATTTGCTCCTTGATCTGGGAACTCTGGAACCTGGCTATAACATCCCTAGGAGTTTTCTTTTTGGGATCTTTTTCAAGAGGTGATCGGTGAATTCTTTCAAGTTCTATTTTGCCCTCTGGTTCTAAAATATCGGGGCAATTTTCCTTGAGAATTTCTTGAAGGATGCTTTCTAGGTTCTTTTG
>JAQQSV010000300.1:81502-162705 GCA_028646515.1 Pseudochirops corinnae | reverse complement strand
AAGAGGTGGAAGAGGAATAAAATGAGACAAGACAAGGAGAGACAGAATGGGGTCAATCATTTCATGTAGAAGAGGCAAGGGATAACTGTTACAATGGAGGGGAAGAACAGGAAAGCAAAAAGGTCAACCTTACTCTCATTGAATTTGGCTTAGGGAGGGAATGACATACACTCTAAATTGAGTATCTTGTCCTGCAGGAGAGTAGGGGGAAAGAGGATGAGAGAGGGGATCATGGAGGGGAGGGCAGGTTGAGGGGGAGGGTTGTCAGAAGCACATACTTCTGTAAAGGGACAGGGACAAAGTAGAGAATAGAACAAAGGGAGGGCAGGAGGGAAATATTATCAGTGTTATACAATATGTCCATTGTGGAGATGCTCTGTGTAACTACACATGTATAGCCTGTATTGAATTGCTTGTCTTTCCAGTGGGGGTGGGTGACAAGGGAGGAAGGGAAAGGAATCTAGAATTTAGAGTTCTAAAATCATATGTTAATATATACATTATATATATATATAATTATTATTATTATCTGCATGCAACTGGGAAATAAGATATACAGGTACTGGGGATAGGGAGATCCATCTTGCTCTACCAGAAAGTCAGAGGGGCGATGGGGGAGGGGGTATACAGTGTGATCGCTGTTTTGGGGGGGTTGGTAGGTGAAAGATAGGGAGAAAATTTGTAACTCAAAATCTTGTGGAAATCAATGATGTAAACTAAAAATAAACAAAAGTTAATTAAGAAAATAAAAAAATAAAATAAAAATTTATCGTTAACCTAAAAAAAATGCATTTATTAGGTGCCTATGATATGCTAGACCAGGGGTGGGGAACCTGGAATCTCAAGGCCATATGTGGCTTCTATATAGGATATATTGGAGATACTCAGAAGGAATTCAATAACATTAAGGAGGACAGAAGGTGAGATTTTAACTGAGACATGAAGGAAGCCAGAAAGGGTAGGGGTAAGGAAGGAAAGAATGCTAAGCATGGGGGACAGCCAGGGGAAATGCTAAAGTAAGGAGGATTGTCTTATGGGAAGAACAGTAAGGAGACCAGAGTCATTGGATCATAGAAAAATTAAAAAGATATTTCAAAAGGTTAAAGACAAATGGTATCAGTATCTGAGATGAAAACTATAAATATATAAAGTACATAAAAGCTCATCATCTCTCACTATTTCCCTATATGGACCTTCATTCAGAAGAGCTTATTCCTGTTGCCATATATTTGTTTATTTCCTTCGCTTCTTTGGAATGTCTTTGCCTCTTCTCTCTGCCAGTTCTAATTCTTTATAAGGCTGAATTGAAGCTGCATTCTCTGAAAAAAAAAAAGCAACCAACATCTTGATTAAGCTCAGTCTACACTGATCTTGCCCTCTTTTTGCATTCCTTCATTCTTTCTCAACATAGTTTTACCATATCCTACTGCTTACTTTTGTGTTGCCTTGTTCTTGAGTTTCATTTACTGTCTTCTCTTCCCAATTAGATTTTAGAGTCCTTGAAGACAATAAGTATGTCCCTTACTTCTTTTGTATTCCCCTATAGCACCTACTACAGTGCTGTACACACAGCACAAGATTGCTATTTTAGAAAAAAAAATCAGGGATCCTAATAGAACAGATGATGAACATTCTTCAGTAATATAAAATCAAACTTCCCTCCTTTCTTCCTCTGTCTCTTACTCTTTCCAAGAAGTTTAATAAAAATTGTAAAAAAGGAACATGTAGAAAAAAATGAAATACTTATTCACCTAATAGTTTCAAGTACTTTGTGTCCAGTGTGTGGATCTACAACATAAGCAGGATGTGGAGAATATTGGAGAGAGTTCAAAGGAGACCATAAAAATGATTAAATAGTTGGAACTTTTGAGGAAAGGTTAAAAGAATTGGGATTATTTAGCCCAGGGAGGAAAAAAAATCGATGATTTAGTAACTGTCTTTAAACAGAAGAAAACTTGTAAGACAGAAACAACGTGCCAGATGTTCTCAATATTTTTTAAACAAAAAGAAATGAGTAAAATGTAACAAAAGAGACAAGATATGATATGAAGAAAATTTCCTGGATTTGAGAGTTCTTAAAGAGAAGCTGTAGTATTTCTGAGAGATCTTTCCAATTAGAATGGCTATTTATATGTGAATATGGTTAGAAGAAACTATGTCTGTAGCCAGCAGATAGATTAGATCAGTGTTTCCCAATACTAACTATACTGTGGATTGGTAAAATGTGTAAATTCTCCGTAACAGACTGCTGAAATTATGGAAGTAAATAATTTATGAAAGTACATTGATTCTTCAATGTAGTACAACATGGTGGCTAGAAGGTGGGTCTTGGAGGACCTCAGAAAGACCTGGGTTGAAGTTCTGCTTCCGACACAAGCACACTGTGTGTTGCCGTAGGCAAATGATTTAATCTCTCAAATCCCATGGCAAACTCTCTGATTGTAAATTATTGACCGTTTGCATTGGGACCACCCCCAAACTCCCTGCTCTCCTTCTCTATGAAATTAAATTCTTCAATAAGTGTCAAATTTAAAAAAAAACTTTTTTCATTAATTTGCTGAAATAAAATGCAAGCACACTTTTAAGTAATCACTTAAAAACATAGTAAATGTTATCCAGAATATTAGGATTTATTAAATATTATTTTATTTGAAGTATTACTATTAAATAAATATAATTATTAGACTTATTAAAACATTAAGATGTTATAGTTGAGATTATCAGTGTGATTATTTTTCTTTTTGACACAGCAATTTTTCTATCCCTTGGTTTAAAGGTGTCACTAGAAGATGAGTGCCAAAGAGCAGGAGCAGACACTTGGCAATTTTTTTTGTTTTGATTTTCATATCAAAATAACTTCTGACTAATATTCATTCCCAAAGCAGTTAAATAGATGATTCCAGGGTCATGCTGGTAAATGTTGTACAATCTTCTTTCTGGACAAAAAAAATATACCCATGACATACTTTTAAATTTGATTTACATTAGTGACAGTCTCTTAAGCCAAGACAATCAACAAAAAAATAACCTAAGGTCTAATTGGTAGAGTTAACTATTGGCTCTCCAGAGTCAGATTGATTTGGCTCCATCATATGTATCCCATATGCACTCTGGTCTTACTCTTCCAACTCCAATGTGTATTGGCAGGCTGGGTCCCCAGAGCTTAGCTGTTACCCCTGAGGGAACCCTCAGACTTCAAGGTAGCCCCAAAGTGCTACAGAGTTGTTTGTCCACCACTATAGCTTGATATCCCAGCAATATACTTCCAACTGTAATTATCAGTTGATAAGTCAGACTTAATAATTTTTTAGAAAGAGATATTTCTTAAGGTGATATAGTTGATATGGTTGGTACCCAAAAGTCTGTGATATACTCTCCCATGAATATGAAAAGGTCCAGGGAAAAGTGGGCTCGAATTTAGAGAACATATTTGGCAAAAGGGTAACTCACAGCACTTGGTTGGATGGAAGCCCTTTTTTTTTCCGCTTTGAAGTTCATCTAAGGCAGTGGTTCTCAACCTGTGGGTTGTGACCCTTTTGGGGGTTCAACGACCCTTTCACAGGGGTCGTCTAAGACCATCGGAAAACAAAATTACTATTATGAAGTAGCAATGAAAATAATTTTATGATTTGGGGTCACCACAACATAAGAAACTGTATCAAAAGGTAGTGGCATTAGGAAGGTTGAGAACCACTGATCTAAGGTGTGTGTACCTTCCTGCTCTGCTCAATGGGTCAAAGCCTTGTAGAGTCTTGAAGCTACACTCCTCTCCAAATGTCCAGTTCGTCCTCTCTCTGTTCCTGGCTATACGCAATTGTTTGTTACTGGTCTAGTTTCTCTGGATGACTGTTAAATGGAAAGGGAAGAGGAAGGGAGTGAATCATTCCCTCAGGGATCACTCCCTTCTTCCCCAACCTTCACTCCTGGTAGCCCTCTAGTATAGTTTCAAGGTGGTCTCCCTTTTTAAAGTATTTCATAAACTTGACTCCCAAAGCAGTTGCTAGAATGTTTCTGTTGGAATTTCCTCTCATATACCCAGGTCCAGAAGCATATCTAATTCTTTCAACCATTCCCAATGTATTTCATCATCTTATTTCATCCAATGGCTCAAAGGCTTCACTCCTTAATTTGATTAACTAGGTTGTTCACAGTTAATTTATATCTTTGATTGATTGTTTCAATAGGGATACCCAGGAATTGTTCATACCAAAGACATGTCTTTGATTCTCTAACTCAAAGAGGCATTCTCATTTGATAAAGGTATCAGGGTTTAGAGTATCAATAGTCCCATTAATTTGAGTTGGAGTTTGAGACACAAGCCTCTAGTAATTATGTCACAAACTTCCAGTCACATTATGAGGAACTAGGTTTACTAAATCAATGTGGATTTTGTTAAAGGAGAAATAGCAAGAGAAGGAGAAAAGAGAGAAAGTACTGTATGAAATTTGGCAAGAAATATAACTTCTCATGGGCTTAAATTTCCTCACCTGTAAAGTGAAGGGTTTGGTAAAAGGGTCTCTGATGTCTTTTCCAGCTATAGATCTGTGATCTTATCAGGAGATTTGCAAGGCACATAGAGGAACAAAATATGTTAATGAGGGACATATTAGGAGATGTGAACTTAACTCTTCTCTGTTTGAGCAGTACCTCTTAATTTCAACCCTCCCTCACTTAAATTCAATCCACTTTCAAGTCATGGCATCACCTTCCTGATGCCATGGTCCTCTTTGAGAACCAAAGACCACCACCACCACCACCAGCCTCTTTATTTAGAGAAAATACTGAAGACATCCATTGTTATATATAACTAATCTCAGCTCCTCCAGACCTCAAAACCTCTGGCCTTTTTCATCCTCTCTGTCATTTCTCCAACCTCAAAAGATGAGGTAATGCTTGTCCTTGCCCAGGTTAACCCTTTTACTTGAGCCTATGATCCCTTCTCCTCCTACTTCTTTTGGAATTTCATCCCAGTGATTGTTGCCTCTCTCATTTTCAACCTCTCTCTGTTTACTATCTGTCTTACCACTTACAACCAGATTCATATATTCCTTATTCTTAAAAAAAAATCTTCCTTTGACCACACCATCTCTTCAAGCTATCTCTCATCCTCTTTACTAGTAAACTCTTAGAAAGGGTAATTTACAATCACTATCCTCACTTCTTTCCAACCAATTTATCCCTCAATCCCCTTGTAATCTGGCTTCTGATCTCACCACTGTACTAAAAATTATTGTCTCAAAGGTCAGCAATTCACTTAATGGAATAGAGTACTCATGTTCCTTGTTTGTTTTTTTTTCCTTCTCAGGATTTGACACTGTTAAATACCCCCTTCTCCTGGAAACTCTCTCCTCCCTTGGCTTTTTTCAAACTACTTTGTTCTGGTTCTCTTCTTATCTATTTGACCTCTCCTTTGGAGTTTCATTATTTTCTTCCCATTCACTAAATTTGGATGTCACTCAAGGCTCTGTCCTTGGCCTCCTCATACTCTTTTGCCTTTGATCTCATTTGCCATTTGTTGTTTGAAGTTCGTATCTATGGTTAGTATTACTAGGGGATACATGGCCTTGACAGTGGAATCCTTTCTCCAGAACCTTTATGTATTATGTCAGTTCTTTTCAGAAGTCAGAAGCAGATTGCTTGTCCCTTCCTGTTTCAAGTCCCTGCTCCTTGTCCTAAGTATTTGTTTCAGAAGAGTGATAACTGAAATGCCTTGAGCTCAATTATAACCTAGTTATGCTGGGTTCAGGTTCTGATCTCTGCTAAGCTCAAGTTCTTCTTCATGGTCCATGATTAGCCCCAGGGAGTGATTATTCAGACTGCTAATACTAGTGGGGTTACAACTGTGTAGAAAATGAATTGGAGAGGAGAGAAATTGGATTTTGGTGGGGAAGAAGGAGAAGGATAAGTAGGAGACTATGGCAATAGTCCAGGTGAAAGGTGATGGAAAGGTAATAAGGGCCTGAACAAGGGAGAGAATCTGTGTGATTAGAAAAAAAAAAGAGGACAGATGCAAAAGATTTCACACAGGTGGAATAAGCAAGACTTGATAATTGATTGGATACTTTGGGTGAAGGAAAATAAGGAGTTGAGGCTGAGTGCTAGGTTGCAAACCTAAGTGTTTGGAAGAGTGGTGATGCCCTTCTAGAAATAGGCAAGTTAGATTGGAAGGGATAAGTCTGGGGGAAATATAATAAATTGCTTTTCGGTAGAAAAGAAGAATAGAAAAAAAGAAAGAAGGAGGGAAGCATTTATTAAGCACTTCCTATGTGGCATACACTGTGCTTACACTGGAAATATAATTACAAGCAAAAAAAGAAAAAAACAGTCCTTGTCCTAAGGAGCTTACATTCTGTGGGAGAAAGACTATCCACAAATGTGAGTCAAAAAAGCAGGAAGTGGGAGGAGATAAAAGTACCTGGCATAAGACCATGGTTTTGAAGTTTGGAAGTCAAGAATAGACCCAGGAGGAGAATGAAGGCTGGTTTGGGCGCCTCCACAAAACTGAGTTTTCAGGAGGAACTCATCAATGGGAGAACAGGACAGATCTTGTCAAAGGATATACCAAGTTGAAAAGGACCCAGGGATGATTGGACGACCCAGGGTGAGGAGGTCCCAATCTCTGAGGGGAGTTCCAGGATGAGACTGCAGCTGAGGCATGGATTTGAAGTTCAGAAGTCAGGAAGAGGACCAGAAGGAGACAAAGAGGTTTTCAAGGGGCCCATGGAACACGAAAGTGGATATTTCAAGTAGGCCGTTGAAGATGCATAGCAGGAAGTCAGGAGAAAGATAAGAGTTGGATATGTAGACTTGAAAATCATCTACATAAAGATAATAATTAAATCCATAGGAGCTGGTAAGATCAACAAGAAAGAATATAGAGAGAGACTAGAAGTCCCAGGGCTTGAGATATAGCTATGCATAAAAGGGTGAGAAATGTTAATGAATTTGCAAAGGACACAGAATAATCTCATCAAAACCAGGGAGAAGTGAGTATTCAAAAGGAAATGATTAGTCAATAGGGTTAAAAAGGTCTGGAGGTGAGAAAATGAAATCAACATGTGAAAATAGCTTTTTTTAGGAGTTAGACTGTGAAAGGAAGGAGATAAGATTATAGCTTTAGTCAATAGTAAGGTCAAGTGGAGTTTTTTCTTTTTCTAAAGCTAGGGGTGAATTGGACATATTTGTCAGCAGTGGGTAAGGGGAGATTGAAAATTAGGGAGAGATAAGGGATGATTGAACAGCATCGATCCTACAGGAGAGAGGAAAAGTTGAGATCAAGGATTTAAGTAAAGAGGGTTGGCATTGACAAGGATAATAGTCATCCCATGCTCTGAGAATGGAGCAAGGGAGGAGAGGATGGGGAGAAACATGAGAAGGGATTTTCAGAGAAGGAGAGGAAGAGGGATGTTGTAGGTGGCTTGAGAAGATTTTTTAAAAAGCCTCAATGAGGAGTCCCATAAAGAGTCAATCAAGAAAGGGTGAGAGGATTGGCTGCAACATTGATCACCCTATTGAGATTGGATCACATAAGTCCATAGTGGACGGTCAGGACAACCATGTGATTTCCTTCTGGGAGCTCAGGAGAAATCTACAGAAATTGAAAAGAGGATGGTAAGAATCATCGAGGGTTAGTATTTGTGTCTAAAAGTAGCCATGGCAGGGGAGGGGGAAGAAAAGAAAAAAAAAGAAATTTACACGATAACTTTATTATATAAAAAAGGAATAGCAAGTTGTACATAACAGATGTGCAGTTTCATGTGCAATCATTTCTTTTTTATATTCTGTGTTCTGGAAATGTTTCTTTTATTTTATAAATTAAAAATAAAATAAATAAAATTAAAAAAAAGATTTCAAGAGTAATGTAGAAGCATTAAAAAACAAGGGGATGGGTAGGTAATAGGATAATAGGACAAAGTATTTAAGGATTGAAGACTGTATAAAGTTGAACTGGTCTCCGTTTCTTAATTTCCTATATTTCAGGGAGTAAATCTTTATCATTATGACCTCATATTTCCCCCACCCCTCAAAAAAAGACCATCTAAAGCCTTAATCTCTAGAACACCTGGAGATATCCTTTTATCCTTGGCACTTCCCCAACCTTCTGTAGTGAGCTTAGTGGATAGAGTCCTATCCACTCCTCCTCTTCCTTTTTTTTTTTTTGGCTGTTTTAGGATAAATTTCGTGATTATTCAATATCATTAGGAGCACAACCCACTAATCTCCATGCTAATTCTTTGGGGACTGTTATGTGCCTTCCTCTGTGCAGGGGAAGAGCTGAATGATATGGAAAAGTTGGGGGTTAAGTTTAGGAGGCAAATTTTTTTAAAAGGAAATTAAGTGTTCTTAAGTTGGAATTGTTACAACTAAAATGAAAGACTCATTGTTTCCTTATATCACAAATCCTTCTGAAGTGTAATAAAATTATGATTTTAATATTCCTGTGAACAAAGCCTTTGTCAAAGAAATTTTGGATTTTATGTCACATATAGAACATTCTTCAAATCCCATTTTCTTTCAGGGCAAATTTTATTAACAGGTTCCTTTTTCCCCCTGTTATGGACTCTAGCCAAATCCCTCCTACACAAAACCACTTCATGTTTTTATTTTAGGGGATATGATCTGGGTGAACCAAAAGATTAATTACCTGTAAAGAAAAGGAAAAAAATAACAAGTCAATATTTTATCATAAAGTTAAAAGTATCTTATTCATCCATTTACATTAAAAACGACAGAAAGATTTTCCTAGGATATTGTAATTGTTTCAGGATTTGGTTTTTTTTTGGGGGGGGACAAACCTGTAATTTTATCAGTCTGGGGGAATTCCCAATATATTAATTCACTCCAGTGATGTAGGGCACCAGGGCCTCTGCAGTTTCTAATATTAGTGCCCCATAGCACTGACCAGGTTAAGTGACTTTCCCATGGTTTTCCATGGCCAGTATGTATCAGAGGCAGGACATGATTCCAGGTCTCTCAGGCTAGTCCTCTGTCCACCGTACCACACTGCTTCTACTATTGTAATCCCTAGCCAAGGATGGAAATAAAACAGAGAGTGTTTAATATTATATGGTCCCCAAGAACAATGTCTCTTGTTTTCCCCTACTGCTTCAGTTCATAATCTATTTAATGTTTCTAACAACAACTTGCTCTTACATTCATTTTGTTTTTCAGAATCTGAGCTCTCACTTAGAAGCTTCTAATGCCCTCCCTTCTCTATTCTTCCAATTTTCGACAGCTCAGATACTTTGTCCTGTGGGAAGTCTTTCTTGATTTCCCTAATCATTAGTGCTTTCTCTTCCTCCTTGTATTATCCACTTTTACTCATGCATTAACATGTTGTACTCTTACCCGTGGAATATAATCACTTTGAGATCAAGGATAGTTTTATCTTTGTTTTTGTATCCCCAGTACCTAGCCCAGCTCCTGGTGATTGTTTAAATGAATGCAATTCTATAACGAGGGCTTCCTCAGCATCTCAGTTTGGCATTTAAGTGGTAAGTTACCACTTAATTTAATTTAAGTTAGCTCTGGTTAGCTCCTCCTTTAAATGAATCCAGAACATTACTGAAGTAGAACCCAGGATTATTGGACTTTCTAGATGATACAGTCTTTACATCCTTCAACTGAGAGTCTTTTCAGCGTTCAGTGGAGTTTACCATTTAATCCAAAAGAAATGTACTCAGGTGAATGTTATTTACAGGCTTGTGTAGAAACTACACTTAAGAGCTAAATGCCCCCCAAGAGTACATGTCACGGAGATTTGTTTTCCCAGAGATGGGTGCAAATTCTAAATGAGCTATACAGTGGTTAAAATGTAATTGTCATAACTGTGTTTATTTATTGATGCTGCAGATTGAAGGGTTTGCAGCAGAGTTTAGATCATACCTGCTCAGCGAGCCTAATTAGTCTAGAAAAACAAGATAACTCTCTGAGACACAGTGTGCTCTGGAGTACAGAAAACTGGTCATCAAGGGATAAGATTTGGGTTCCATTTCTTTGATTCTACAATGATCTAGGCATGCCTTGAATAAAGAGGCAAATGATTCTCTAATAAGAACAATTAATAACAACCTTTTCTAATTTCTAGAAACATTTCAGAACCTCAAAATCCTGTGGTCAGAAGAGACAAAAGTATTTATCTAATCCAGCCTATACCCTAAAGAATCACCTTTATAACATATATTGCCTCTCCTTGATGACCTTCCAATAAGAGAGAATCTACCCCTTCTCAAGGTAGATCATTCCAGTTTTGGCTAACTCTAATTATGAGAAAGTTTTTCTGAAATAATACAGAAACCTAATTTTTTTTTTCAACTTTTATTCATTGCTCCTGATTCTTCCCTCTAAAGTTAAACAGAACAATACTACTTGAATAAAGATTTTACTTTGCATTATCATCACTCCCAATCCAAGGTCTATGAAAATTGTCACCACAGTATTCATCTAAATTTCTTCTTTTTTTTGGAGGGGGGAAGGTAGGGCAATTGGGGTTAAGTGACTTGCCCAAAGTTGCACAGCTAGGTTTTTTTTGTGTGTTAAGTGTCTGAGGCTGGATTTGAACTCAGGTCCTCCTGACTTCAGGGCTGGTGCTCTATTCACTGCTCCACCCAGCCTCCCCTTATTCATCTAAATTTCTCTCCTTTCTAATTTTAAATTTAATTTCATTTTTCATTCCTCTCCCAAATGCTATTTGTCCATCCTTACTTAATTTTCTTCAGAGAGCATTTTTGGTTCCTATTCCACAATCCCTTTTCTTTTGTTAGTGTTTTCTAGATTTGAAGTTCACTATGCAAATGCCAGAGGATTGTGGAGAAAACTCAAGATGCAATTTGTAAGTCCTTTAAATTAAATTATGTGCTTTAAAATCCCAGTCTTATCTTTTGAAAGGTTCCTGCATGACTATCTTTAATACAGTACTAGTATGATTTCTAGAGGGCTGGCAAAACTCTCCATATTCCTGATCTCCCTCAAAGAATATTTGCTCTTGACAGATCTGACACTTGAAATTTCTTCTGACACAATGTCTTTCATTTTACAATTAGGAAAAAAGAAAATACGGAGAAGTGATATTATCTCCAATTTACACTACCACGTAAATCAAAGGAGTCAGTCAAGAGACCAGCAACCAGATGCAGCCCATAACACTATTAAATGCTATTAGAACCAAATTAAAATGTAATTGGAAAATATTTAACAAAATAACTACAAATACAACAAAATAAAGATAATGTTAATTTGTGGTTTTCTAAGTCAATATATGGCTTAGTGATTCTTATGTATGGTTTTGTGACTCTTGTTTCTATTTGAGTTTGGCACCACTGGTGCAAATGACTAATATTGGAATCTTTCCTTAGAACCCATTAATGCCGGGAAAGAAGAAAATAGAAAATAAGTTCAGACCTATTTGTCTCAGCCTGTACTAGATAGTGCACTGAATTTGAAGCCAGAAAACCTGGTTTGGACTCTCAGTCACTATGGTTATGATTTTGGACAACTCTTTTAAATTCTCTGTATCATTGTTCCTTATTTAAAAAAAAGAATGATCTCTAAGATCCCTTGAAGGTCTAATTCTATGACTCCAAGATTGTATGTGAAGAATGATTCATAAATGTTGGAATGTAAGCACCCAATATATAGAAGGCTAGGTATAGTCAGGTAGCCAAGGAAAGACCCATCCAATCTAGGCAATCACCATTCTGAGTGTCCATCATGATCCAAGCTCTCTTCATTTCCTATGTTCCAGCCTCTTACCTTTTAGTTTCAGAATTTATTTATTTCTTACCTTTTCTTTTATATTAGTACCTCACTCTGCAGATAGTTTTCCTATACCACACTCAAACTGATGTTAAGCCAGACCAGCTAATTATATGAGTGACCTAAGAGACTTTAAAAGCATTTTATAAGAACTACAGTTTTTACAACTTTTTACACAGACCTCAACAGAGGAAGAAGTAGATTCAACTTGGTCCCTTGTTCACTATTCCTTCAGTACTACTCTTTTTAAAATAATTCTTCAGTGTACACAAATGTGGCCACTAGATGTGTGGGCATCCAAGTGTGAGGAAAAAAGGAAAAAAACGTATGCAAATGAATTCTGTCTAGAATTATATATTGGCTTTTATTAAAAATATAAATAACAATTAAAGGGAACATTTTAGGATTCTGCTAACCCACAGTTCCCGAGGAAAAGATTACAATGAGAAACTGTTGCTAACTAAACTGTTTAGCAGAACCTTTGTTGAAATATATCAAAGATGCTTATTTTAAGACGTACTTTATAAGTACTTAATACAGGCTTCTAGTTGATTTAATACAGTCTATGCATTTGCAGGTAATCTTTCATTTATGTACATCATGACATGAGCCTTGTAAAGAAAGGGATGTATATTATTACACACACACATATATAATTACACATATGTATGTATATATATATATGTGTATACACACATATATTCTCCCTTCCTGTGAATAGTTTACAATATGATAAGCAGATACTTAGAAAAATAATAAACTGAATCATAACAGGTGATTTTCAGACACCTAGGAGAAGGTTCATAGTGTATATGCAAGATTTTTGCCTTTGAAGCACCTGTAACCAAAGTTACTAAAAAGTACAGAAGATCATGTGTGTGAATCTACTAGTGACTGCTTACCAAATCACCTAGTGTTTTATGTATTTGTTCATTCACCTTACAAGAAATTCTGTCTCATCATTATTTCCTTCCACTAGGAACTTTTTTAAAAATTGCTAGTGGTTCCTCTCTACCTACATGAGTTAGGGTGTGGATATCTTTTATACACAATTGAATTTTTTAAAGTGACAGGCTGATCTCGTTCTTTAATGTCACCACTGTGCTGAGCAAATGTGTCCCAAGTTCTATATATTTTTATTCCACTTTTCTACGCACAGGATGGTAGTGATCACCAATCTATTATCTTGCATATGAGGAAAAGACAATTCACTGAGGAAGAAGTAGATTCAACTTGGTCCCTTGTTCACTATTCCTTCAGTAAGACTCTTTTTTGATAATTCTTCTATCTACACAAATGTGGCCACTAGATGTCATTATATAGTCCAAGGTAGGCAGGCAGATAACTTGCTCCTTAACCTTTTCTCCTTTCCAGGGAAAGGGATAGAGTAAAGGTCCTTATGAAGACCTTTATTTACCACAACAACTTCACTTACTGGGCAGGCTCAGAGGTGAGACTTTCTTCTTTAGGACCTCCTCGTCTTTCTCCCTCTTCCTTGGTCTGGTGATAGGAAGAGTCTTAGCCTTAGCTGGAGGAATGGGTTCAAGGAGTCATGGTCTCCAGGTGAGTCACACCCACAGGGGCAATGAGCCCATTCTTTTAAGGTAGGGATTTTTAACCTTTTTTTTTGTCTCATGGACCCAGTTGGCAATCTGGTAAAACATAAGGACCTCTTCTCACAAAAATGTTTTTAAATGAACAAAATTAAATAATAGAGTTACAAAGGAAACCAATTATTTTAAGATACAGTGTTTGTATGTATACATACACATACAAACATATGCACACATGTGTATACATATACATAACTATGCACATATACATGTATATATAAATACACACATACATATACACACACGCACATTATATGTGTGTATCTATACATACATACATATGTGTATATATACGCATATACATATGTGTATATACACACATATAAAGTTCAGAGCCTCCAGGTTAAGAACCTTTGTTTATGGGAAAGCTAAATTATTCCCAAGTTAAAGTTTTATGGGTCTTCCTGGGAGAATTATGGAGTCACTTATAAAACTCTCCTATAGTTCAATAGACCCACCCACTCCAGGAGTGGGGAGGGTTGTTAAAACCTCCAAGATTAAAACTGGAGAGTCCTACTTTATATAATATTTGAAATATTCTAAAGGCTAAATCAACAGGCCTTGGCAACAGCTTGGCTATGAGGGTGAGAGATAGTGAGAAGTCCAGGATGATTCCCAGGGTGTAAACCTGAGGGAGTGGAGAACAGTGTTGCCCTCTACAATAATAGAGAAGGTAGAAAGGGGGTGGAGTTTGTGGGGAAGGATGATGAGTTCTGTTTTGGACATATGAGTTTAAGATGTCTTCTGGACATCCAGTTCCAGGTGTTTGAAAGGCAGTTGGGGATGTGAGATTGGAGGTCAGCAGAGGGTATGGGGCAGGCTAGGTAGGTTGGAAAATCGTCAGCATAGATTAAATCCATGGGGGCTGATGAGATCACCAGTGAAGTGGTACAGAGGGAAAAGGATCTAGGACCAAACCCAGAGAGAGAGGCACCTTTAGCTTAGACTTCAGTATCTAAAAGATCCTTTAGGATCTAGAAGAAGATCCGTCAAAGGAGATAGAGAATTAGTGGTCAGGTAGGAGAACCAGGAGAGAGGTTTCTCAGAGCCTTAGAAGATAGCACCAGGGAGTAGAGGATCATTGACAGTGTCAAAGGATGCAGAAAGATGAAGGAGAATGAGAACAGAGAAAAGTTCATTGGATTTGACAATTAAGAGATCATTAGTAACTTTGGAGAGAACAATTTTGGTGGAATGACAAGGTTAGAAGTAAAATTACAAAGGGTTAAGAAGAGAGTGAGAGGAGAAACAGTGGAAGAACCCTCTGTAGATGGTCTTTTCAAGGGGTTTGGCTATAAAGGGGAGGAAAAAGAGAGAGAGAGAGAGAATGGAATAGAAGGTTTTTTGGTTTTTTTGTGTGTGGCTTTTTTTTTTTATGAAAGACATGGGCATGTTTGTAGGCAGTAAATAGTGAGCCAGTAGAGAGGGAAAGATTGAAAATGTGAAACAGTAGGGATGACAGGGGAAGGGAGGGGCAATCTCTTGAAGGAGACAGAATGAAATGGAATCACTTGAACAAGTAATTAATTGGAAGTGATCTTGAAGATCAAACCTAGTTCTTATTACTCCTAGGTCAGGGCTCTTTCCCCTACACAGATTATCCTGCCTTTAGCTCATGTTTTGCTAGGCAAAAACCTGAAAATTTGCCAAGTTCTTTCTCTCAGTTCTAATAAGACCTTGTTTTTGAAGACTGTATCTGTGAAATTACTTCCTTGAGAAGCTCTTATAACAACCACTGGTGACAGTCTCCAAACGTGTTGTGATGGCACAGTTTGAAGATTTGTAATAGCTTGATTTTTCTTTGAGAGGAAAGAGATCGAGTAATTAGCATGCAGCCAAGCCTTCACAATGCCACTGAATTGGAGTCACTATGGGCACAACCAGTAACAATTTAGTCATTTAGGGTTGATGTCTAAGGCAGTAAACCATGGCAAATTGATTCATTTGCTCCTGGGTCTGCCTCTCTGGATTGTGACATCAGGACAGTCTCTTCACTGACAATAGCCCTTATCCAGCTTTGAATAATTTCCCCAGTTGTGGCCCCTTGGGTCCTGTAGCAATTGATGTCTGGGAATGAGATGCTTCAGACCTAGGCTTACATGGTTCTTATGCTCTTCAATTCCTCCTTCAGTTGTATGCGAAGCTGCTAAATAGGCAGGTAGTTGTCAGTAACTTCCAATATTTTGTGGGCCAATCTGTGTCTCCTCTTGGAGGTGTGACTTTCTAACAACTCCTTTAGTATTTTACTTTTGGGGAATGACTTTCAATCTAGGAGCACCAAAAAAATGGTGAGTGACCACTTCAATGCCAGCTCAGCTTGTTACTGTCCTAGCCAGTGAGGCTGACTCATTAGACTAGAAAAACTTTAGTAAAAATATTCTCTCTCTCTTGGGAAGTTGCAAAATTGAGTAAATAACTTTCTCCAATAACTCTGAGTCCTCTGACAGAGATCATACTTTGGAAAAATACTGCAATTAAAAAAACCTCTCTTTCTTCTCTTTGGGCATCCCCTATTAGCTCTCTCAGTTCTTCCTATGAAAAATCTCCAACCCCCCCCCCCCCCATAGCTTAGCAATGGTTTACTCTATTGTTCACTAAGAGACAAAATAAATGTTCAATACAAAATGAATAATCAAAATTATAAGGAATGGATATTATTCCTGAATCCCATAGTCTCAAATCCTCTCAAAAGAGACATAGAGAAAGGGGAGACAAGACTTCAAGATCATTGCCTTTATCTTCTGCCTAAAACAGATCTCAGCAATGAAGGATCTGTCCATACCACTATGGATCCGCAGTCCAGTGTTGGTGACCTCATGGTTGCAGCCTTTCTTTACTTTGATGAGGCCTCTCCTCTGCTGCTCCTGTCCTTCCCAGATATCCTGATCTTTTCTTTTCCTAAAAGTACAATAGATGGATGAGTTGGCTTATGAGTCAGAATCAGCCTCCTCCTCTAGTCCCAATGTCAAGACAAAGCTCCCTAGGAGTAGAAGAGGGGGAGGAGGAAGGGAGATTTCTTCCCCGAACCAGTAGGGATATATCCCTAGCATCCTGATCTTGATAACACCTCAAGGAGGTTATTTACCAAATAAGATACTATTCCTTGCTAAGGATAGCAAGATAAATACAAAATAATCAATTCTCAAATAGTTTACAATCTAATAGAGGAGGTAAAGCATTCACTCAAATAATGATGGCAAAAGCAAGCATGACATAAACACAAAGTGCTCTTAGAAATTTAGCAGGTTGAGAAAGATTACATTTTGGGTGCTGTAGGAGGGTAGTCAGGGCAGCTGAGTGGCGCAGTGGGCAGATTACTGAGCCTGGAGTCAGGTAGACTCCTCTTCCTGAGTTCATATTCAAACTCAGACACTTATTAGCTGCTGTGTGACCTTAGGCAAGTCACTTAACCCTGTTTGCCTCAGTTTCTTCACCTGTAAAATGAGCTGGAGAAGGAAATGGCAAACCACTTCAGTATCTTAGCCAAAAAAATTCCAAAAGGGGTTATGGAGAGTCAGACACAACTGAAAAATGATCAAAAGGAAGGTAGTCACAGAAAGTTTCAGGAAAGATATGGTACCTGAGGTGGGCCTTGAAGGAAAGAAGGAAATTTAATAGAGGCAGATTGAGGGCAACTGTAGCCATTCCAGGAATGGAAAAAGAAAAGGACAGGATATGGAACGGAGTTAGAAAGTACTTCAATTTGGCCAGTCACAGAATCAAAGAATCTAGGAATTGGAAGGAACCTCCAAAGCCAGGTTATTTAATGCATTCCTGAATGAGAATACCACTACAAATTACCTGTGAAGTCATTCAGCCTCTGCTTGAAGACCTTCAGTGAGTAGAATAACTTCCTAGGCATTCTATTCCATTTTTGGATAGGTCTAATCAGGGGTGTGTTGATCAATATTTAACAACTGGCTCTCTGGAGGGGGAAATGTATTAAAAACAGTTTTTTAGTTTAGTCTGAATTATTAACATTTTCTTCATCACTTTCCTAAACCTGAATAATCAATGAAACAAAAAATCAAGTGCTGCTTTGTAGCTTTTACTGACTTTTGAAACATAAATATTCTTGCTAAAAATTTAACAACCGGCTCTCACAAACTTGTTAGAGTTGGTTCCAGTGCACCCTTGCACTTAAGTGCTAGGAAGTTTTTTCCTCCTTATATCAAACCTTAATCTGCCTCTCTTAAACTTATATGTAATGTTTTTAGTTCTTCCTTCTGGAGCTGTGCCACAAATGATGCCTTGCATATAATAGGCATTTAATAAATGTGTGTTAATTTTCAGCCAATAAGTTTTATCCCCTTTCTACCTGATAATTGGAGACAACTGTCATATTTTCCATTCTACTTCATCCCTGACCAATTTTCTCCAGTCTAAATATTCTAGGTTTCTTAACCTGATAGTCCTATGGCCTCTTCTCCAGTTTTGACACCAAAAACTGAGGGAGATAGTTAACATGTTTGAATACAGAAACAGTACCCCAATATATAATGACAGAGTGGGATAAATATAACCATATTAACTTTAATAGGAGTCAAAATATTGGGGAAGGCACTTCTAGGGAGCAATTTTTCTGAAAAAAAAATCTGGTGCTTTCGTTGGATGCAAAGTTCAATCTGAGTTAACAGTAGGACATTTCAACACTTTTATGGCTGTGTTGAATGCAGTCATCAGAAGAGACCACCTTGACCTCACTGACCCCATGGTTGGAACATATCTTGTCATATCTCTGGAAATTCGGGGGACCTGGAGATCACTTATTACTCTCCAGCCTTTGGTTATTTTGCAAAACAACTTAACTCTTGCCCATTGCTGCTCTTCCCCAACACTCCTACCTATAAAAGTGCATCTAAGCCCTGCCTCTACTGGGCACTCCGGCACTTGGGTGCAGTGTGGTGTCCAGGATTGCAATGTTCTTGCCTTTATTGAAGACTCTTTGGTATTCCTCTTTATTTCAAGTTGACAGCTACGTGAATACACTGATAAGGCTACTCTCTCTAATGTTGTAAATCAGTGGGGTCAAACTCAAATAGAAAGTGATCCCTGTGGGCTGTGTATTGACTTAGAAAGCCACAAATGAACATTATCTTTGCTTTACCATATTTTTATTTATTTTGTTGTTCTCAATTATGTTTTAATCTGGTGCGGGCCTGAGCTCTGGAGTTTTGCAACCATTTTGGGGTTTTGACATCTCTGGGGTGTATCACATACCAGACATGTTTTGTCTATGTCCTTGCACAAATCCTCCATGAAGGGATCACCCAATGAGCTGAGGGTCTTTCTCTAGGCTGGAGGAAGTATTCTTTCCATCACACCATGCCATTTCCCTACAAGTTCTAGTCTGGTGTTTATCAAGACATGTGCTTCTTCCTAAACAAATTCCTTCACTATAGATAGGCCTAGTAAAGAAATTGCAAAAGCAAACATGGTGAACAAATCACTTTTAAAGCTCACAAGTTGAACCTGAGCTCAGTTTATATATGTACTGTATATGCATATATATATAAAATATATATTTCAAGATTAAAATATCAAAGCTTGCTTTGTACTTAAAGCTCTTAGAACTCTTACAATATAATGAATGAGTCCCCTTCCTCCTCACTTTCTCTGCCTCACGTTGTACATTTGTCAAATGAAAGGCTGGACTAGATGTTCTCTAAGGTTCTAAATTGTGTGATTCTAGAAACATTAGAAATTAACTAATCAAATCTCCTCATTTGATAGAGGAAAAGATTGAATCTCAGAGAGTTTAAATGAATCGTCTAAGGGTGGAGAGTTGGTGGTAGAAGTGGGACTTTAACCTAGGTCCATTGTTCTTTCCATTTGACTACACTATCCCTATTATTTCTAATTGTGGGCAGATAGGTGGCACAGTAGATATAGCTGGGGCCTGGAGTACGAAAGAACTGAGTTCAAATGCAGCCTCAGACACTTACTAGTCTGTGACCCTGGGTAAGTCACTTAAGCCTGTTTCCTCAGTTTCCTCATCTGTAAGAGGGGCCAGAGCAAGAAATAGCAAACCTCCCCAGTATCTTTGCCAAGAAAACCCAAAATGGGATCATGAAGAATCAGACACAACCAAAATGACTGAACAACAACCACAACAATACCTAACAACACCTCAAATTCAGTGTGTCTATTTATCCAGCCTTAATCTCTCTCCTGAACTCCAGTCCTGAAAGTTCTATTACCTTTTGTAAGGTAATCTTACATCTGCATTGGCAACTCAAACTCAACCCATCCACAGTGAAAAATCATCATCTTTCTCCCTAAACTCAGCTTTCTGCAAAACTATTCTGTGGCTGCTGCAGGTCCTAACATTGGGAGGAGGGGAGAAGAATGTTTGAATCCTCATTCTGCCATGTATGGCCTGGGCCAAGCTGCTTCATTTCTGTGGATATCAGGCTCTTCTACAAAATGAAGAGCCAAGAGAGATGACATGTCATCCTTGGATCAGCCAGAAAGCCACTGTCACTGGATCACAGAATGTGTGAAGGGGAGTAAGGTATAAGAAGACTAGGAAGGTAAGAAGTGGGTGGATTATGAAGATATTTGAAAACTAAATGGAGGATTTTCTATTTGATCCAGGAGACAACAGAGAGCCAGTGGGAATTGATTGCATAGGAGTGTCACATGGTCAGACTCCTGCTTTAAGAAGATGAATTTGATACTAAGGAAAATGAGCCTTGGAAAGATTAAGTAAATTATTTGGATTAAGTGAATTTTTCATAGTCACTCAGCAACTAAGTGTAAGAGACAGTATTTGAACTCAGGTCTTCCTCACTCCACATCTAACACACTATCGATCATACCAGGTGTTCCCAATCTTTTGCTGTTTCCCTACTCCTTGGCTTTCAGTAAACCTCTCCTCTATTCAATATGAAAGGAAATAAGTTCTAGAGTTTACTATGCACATACACCCTCTCTATTCTATTAGTATGTTGCTCAGTGATTAAAACTGTGAAAAACCCCTTCATATCACATAGCTACTGATGGCTTCCTTCTAGGTAGGACCTGGCCTTTCATCCCCACCCTGAATGTGCCACTGACTTGCTGCCAGGAAGCCTCTTTGCAATAACAAAGGAATGGATGATTCAGCAGTCACAGGAAAGCCTCCCTTGATTCCACAGCTGCCAATCTGTCGATTTCCATGTGCTCTGGGATGCCTGCACATTAGGGGAGTTTCCAGCATTGTTTTGATTCCTTTTCCTAACCCTTTCTCTTGACCAGCCCTTTCTCTCAGAAAATGTTACAGGTTTTCCATACGGTTTAAAACAAAGCAAAAACAAAAACCTGAAGGGAAAATCTTACTAGTTTTCACCAGCACATGGTTTTCATCCCTAAAAATCCCCTCTAAAAAACAAACAACAAACCCCAAAACCTCATCCTTTGTCTCCCTTTACATTCTAAAAACACAATGAATCTCAAGGTTACTAAAAGAAATCCTCAACTTTCCTTTTGTGGTAAAGTGCCAACCCTGCTGTGTTGTTCCTGCCCTTGGCATTTTAAAACAAGAAACAATATTTTTCTTTTGTTCATTCATCTATTCATTCAGGGTTATTTTTTGCGTTCCCAGGCTATGTGGTTCCCACCCCGGCTTCCCACTCTTCCCATGGCTTGGCTACTCTCCTCTGGTCCCTAAACTGTATTCCTTGGTGAGCACTTTAGTCTCTCCCAATATGTAGCATAGTTAGCATAGGTGACTAGCTACAGAGCAAGACAGAAAGGCACCTGCTTCCAAGTATTCCATCCTCTGGTCTTCTGTTACCCTACCTTCCCATTCTGACTGTTCAGAAATCCAAGCTATTAGAGTCATTCCTAGGTTGGGGCATTGTCTCCAGAAGGCCACTGCTAAAATTGCATGTTCCATCAGAGAAGACAGACCCCTCTTTTAACCTTTTGCTGTTAGTATATGAGTCCTAATAATAGTAATAACTCGCATGTATATAATTTTTAAAATAATGTTTTTCCCCAATTAAATATTAAAACAATTTTTAAATAACTTCTTTTAAAGTTTGGAGTTCCAAATGCTATCCCTCCCTCCCTTCTGCCCTTCTTGGCAACCCAATATAATGTGCCATCATATAAAACTATATGTTTTAAGTTTAACAAAATACTTCCTTCACAACAACCCTGTGAGGTAGATAGTGCAAGCATTTTTATTCCCATTTTGTTCATGAGGAACCTGATACTTAAAAAGGTGAAGTGACTTCAATCAATCATTTGATCAATAAGCATTTATTAAGCCCCACTCTGTACCAGCCATGGTGCAAAGGAGCTGGGGAGAGAGAGACAAAAATGAAACAGTCTTTAGCCTGAAGAAACTTACATTCTAATGCAGGGGCAGGGGGAAGCAGGAGCAGAGAACATATCCATATATAGATTTATAAAGAATAAATATGGAACAAGAACTAAAAGATGCCAGTGGTCTTGGAGCTAATAAGTGACAGAACTTAGACTTGAATCTAGTTAGAATTTCCTGATCAGACTTGCTAATTTTCATTTTGGAAAATACTAGATTATCTAACTCAGGGGTGGGGAACCTGCAGTCTCAAGGTCACATGTGGCCCTCTAGGTCCTCAAGTGCTACGGCCCTTTGACTGAATGATTCAGGACTGAATGGGGACCTAGAGGGCCACATGTGGCCTCAAGGTTGCAGGTTCCCCACCCTGATCTAAGGTGTCTTCCAGATCTAAACCCTATAGAAATACAAGGTATGAGTAGTAGCTGCCATAGATGTGCAGTTAGTGCTCTTAGTTTTCTTCACCGGAGGCCTGGGAGATAGAAGTATGGGTGTTCTCCTTATTTTACAGAAGAGAAAATGGAAGCTTGGAGCTATTAAGTCACTCACTCACAGACATACAGTTAGAAAGAGACAGAGCACACTGTCCACAGGACAGTTTTTGGAACACAGGCCAAGCTTCTACTACCACCTACCCATCCATAAAGAAGCAACTCAGAATTTCCCTCAAATAAACTATAATTCAGATATGTCAAACTATCACCACAAAAGTTTTGGATCTTGGTAAGGGAGAATAGGAGACATAGCAATTACCTTTGTCAACAGCTTTTTTACCTAGTGGTTGTGTTTTCTTTTTTTTACTAATAAATATAAATGAGAAACAAGAGACTTCTCTCCATTTAATAGGAAATGTACATATGACTGCTCTCTGTTCAGGAATAGAACTTTTGGCTAAATCACAGCAAGCCCATATTTCTCATTAATTATTCAAATATTTGATTGCAAGTTGCCTAATTTTCTGTTCAAAGCAGCAAAAATAAGTAAAAAAAAAACCCCATTCAACAATTTTTTTTTCTTTTAAAAACTAATTAATGGGCAATGCTAGAGCACTTACCCAACAGTAAAACACATTTTCCTACACATATACATAAATAATCATTCCTGAAGCATAGCTATAAATGGGTTCTTTGAACTCCTGGAATCTTATAAAAGACATCCATTAAAAAAACAGAGAGTACTTATTTCGAGAATATTAAATTTATCCTTTTGCAAAATGCTGTATTAAAAACAACCTGGATGACTAAGGCCAGTGGGGGAACTTAGGTTTGGAATTGGGGGGTAGGAGGGTAGAAGGCATTGTCCACCTGGATCCCATTTGACTAGGGGTAAGGTACTTCCAATTTTGTGTATTGTACTTACTGAGCATTGAATTAGAGACTCTTCAATGGAAGTGGAGTGGAATGGAATAGAAAGTGGAAATTCTTACGTGATGCCTAAAGATAGAATGTCAGGTGTTTTGCACAAAGATATCAAGGCAGCTTGTATCCTGGGCCATCTCCAGTTGTCCTGATGAATATCTGGCCACTGGACACGGATGGCCACAGTTTCCTTTTCTTGAAAAGGAGGGGTTTGGACTAGATGGTCTCCTTCCAGTTCTAGTTATATGATCCTATGAAAATATATTATGTAGGCACTGGGATCAGAAAAGGGGAGAAGAGGTTGTAGAAATCATTTTCAATATGCCACAAAGGTTTCTTTCCAGTTCAGCAAAGAGCTGACATAATGCCCAGGAGTATAATAAATATAACGAACAGGCCGTTTCAGGAAGTCAGAGGTCTGGGACAGCCTGAGTGAGCACAATCTTACATTTTAAGCCCAAGTACAGAAAAGCCTCAAAGCTGTCTATTTCAAAGAAGTCTGCGGGGCTACAAACATTAAGTGATTCTTATATTCCTATGATAATAGGAATCACTTTGTTTTTTAGACTCTTCAAGGGATGATTTGATAATACTTTAAATATGACACGTTATAGTTTACAAAGTACTTTACATACTTTATTTCATTTGACCCTAACCCACAGCAAATCGACCTTGCAAAGTAGGTGGTGCAAATAGTTACCCCCATTTTATAGATGGGGAGACTGAAGTTCAGAGTTTAAGTGATTTAGGTCACAGAGGATCGAGGACTTGAACCCAAATCTCCCAGTCACTGAATCCAGTGTTCTTTCCACCCCTCAAGGCTCTCTTTACAGTTTTTCACTAAGTCAACAAGCATTGATTAAGCTCCTACTGGGTGCCAGGTATTGTGCTAAGTATAGATAGGTAGAGGCAGGGTCCTCAAACACATTTTTGCATTTATTTCACTGAATTTGTTGTTGATTCCATCAGCACCTATCCTGTTCAAAGAAACCACTTTCCCACACATTGATTATCAGAAAAGCTTAATCAGTGACTGAAAATTTTCATTCTTTTTCCCTTAACAAGCCAACAGATGGTGTTATCTGGTAGTACAGAAGTCCCAGGCTAAACACCTCCCCCACCTCTGGTATTGAGTGTAATTATTAAAATCATGTGGAAATGTAGGAATCTCGTAAGCATCCTACAACTATTGGCATCCTTTCAAAGTCCCCTTGTAATTTATGCCCATTTAAGTCTTTTCAAATGATGATTTCTTTACAGCAACATTTCTCTGTGTGTGCTAGCTAGTAACTAAAAATCAAAAGATCTGGGTTCTAGTCCCAGCTCTGACATTTACTGGCTGTGTGATTTTGGACAAGTCACTTAAGCTTTCTGAGCCTCCGTTTCTGTATCTATAATATGGGCATAATAATACTTGTAATAATTTCTTCATTAGTATTGTTGTTGGTATCAAAAGATATATGGTTTATCATGTGGACAAATAGAATAATTAGATTTTGAGCTGAAAGGGTTTTAGAAATCAACTAGTTTAAACTCATTTTACATTTGAGAAAATGGGCTCAGAAAGTTAAAATAGTTTGTGTCCATAAAACATCATACAAATGTGAGTTATCATTATCCTCATCAAGTTATCTTATTCTTCTTGCCCTTTGTCATTGTGGAGGCAGCTAGGCGGGATAGTAGATATAACTAGAACTGGTTTCAGAAGACCTGAGTTCAAATATAGTCTCATATACTAGCTTTGTTTTCTGTCTGCTTCAGTTTCTTCACCTGTAAAATGAGCAGAATAATAGCACCTACTTCCCAGGGCTATTATGATCAAATGATGATCCAATGAGATGATGGTGAAGCGACTGGCACAAAGAAAGTGCTGTGTTTTTGTTATTGTTCTATTGTGTTTGATTCTTTGTGACTCCTTTTTGGGTTTTCTTGGCAAAGATACTGGAGCGGCTTGCCATTTCCTTCTTCAGCTCATCACAGATGACAAAAGCTATTGTTATCATTATTGTTATTGAAGCAAGCGGGAAGGAAGACAAGTACATGGTCAATATTAGAAAAACTATAAACAGACAAACAACAATTAATTACAACAGTACATAAACAGCAGACATGAAAAAAAAAGATTCCCACAAATGCTTTCTATGGTACAAATATGCCTAACCCACATAAAGATGTAGCAGAAAAAAACTTACTTAGACAATAGATGAAATACTTGACAATAATACTAATAATAGCTCACATTTATAGTGTGATTTAGGCTTATCTTCTTTTTTTTTGAGGGAGTAGGGCAAGGTAATTGGGCTTAAGTGACTTGCCCAAGGTCACATAGCTAGTAAGTGTGTCAAGTGTCTGAGAGGGGATTTGAACTCAGGTCCTCCTGACTCCAGAGCCAGTGCTCTATTTATTGCGCCACCTAGATGCCCCTGGGCTTGCATTCTAATGGAGAATACAATAAAAATACAAGATAAATAACAGACATATACAGAATAAAAACCAAGGAACAGGGGGAAGAAGGAACTCTAATAACTGGGGGAATCCCAAAGGGCCTCTTGAAGGAGGTGTCACTTGATCTGAGCCTTGAAGGGAACAAGGGGTTACAAAAGGCAGAAGTGATGAGAGTTCTCCAGGCATGAGAAACAAATTGTGCAAGGAAATGATGCTGGGATGTGGAATATCATGTGCAGGGAATAGCAAGTAGACTAATTTGGATTTAATGTTGAGTGTGCAAAGGATAATAATGTATAATCAGCTTTGAAAGATAAGCAGGAACTAGATTGTGGAGAGCTTTAAATGTGAAACTGAGTAGTTTGTATTTTATCACAGGACTAATTGGAAGCTGAAACTTCTTGAGCAGGGAAATAACATCTTCAGACCTGCATTTTATGAATATGAGTTTGGAAGCTATGGAGAATGGATTAGAGATGAAGGGTAAAGGAGGCAATGAGATCAATTAGGAGGTTAGAACAATAGTAAAGGTAAGGTGTGATGTGGGTTTGTAATAGGGTAGTGGTAGGTCTGTATCCCAAAGGGATCACAGAAAAAGGAAAAGGACCTAGACTTACAAAAATATTTATAACACCTCTATTTGGGGTGGCAAAGAATTAGAAATTGAGGGGATGTCTGTCAACTGGGGAATGAATGAACAAATTGTGGTATATGAGTATGATGCTATTATGTGATAAGAAATGACAAGCAGAATGCTTTCAGAAAAACCTGGAAAGACTTCTGTGAACTGATGCAAAATGAAGTGAGCAGAACCAAGAGAACATAATACACAATAACTGCAACGTTGTTCAATGATCAACTCTGAATGACTTAGCTTTTCTCAACAATACAATGATCCAAGACAATTCTGAAGGACTTTTGATGAAAAACGTCAAAGTGAGAACTAATGGAGTCTGAACACAGATCAAAGCATACTTTTGAAACTTTATATTTCTTGGGTTTTTTTTAGTCTATGTTTTCTTTTGTAATATGACTAATATAGAAATGTGTTTTGCATGATTCTAAATGTATAATCTATAGCAAATTGCTTGCCTTCTTGAGGAGGAAGGAAAAAGAGGAGGGAGGGAGAGAATTTGAAAGTCCAAATTTTAAAAAATGAATGTTAAAAATTGTTTTTACATGTAATTGAGAAAAAAATAAAATATGGTAATGGTCATATGAGTAGAATAAAGGGAATGGATGCAAGAGATGTTGTGGAAGTAGAATGGACAATATTTGCCAATTGATCATGGAATGAGAGAGAGTAAAGAGTTGAAGATGACTTTGAGATTGTGGCACCATTGGGAAAACAGTAGGTTTAGGGCAGAAAACAATTTCAGCTTTGAACACATTTAATTTGAGATGCTTATGGGAGGTCTAAATGGAGATGTTCAGAAGACAGTTGAAGGTGAGGGACTGGACTTTATCAGAGAAATGTACATATGTATATATCTATATCTATCTATATCTATATCTATATCTATATCTATATGTACATGTAAATGTAAGCTATGTAGAGATAAAAGTGAGATAATAGCTGAAACCATGGAAATTGATGGAGTCACCAAGACAGAAGAGGGCCCAACACAAAACGATGAAGCACCTCCTTCAAAAATGTTGGGCCATGAATGATAACCCTGCAAAAAAGACTTGGAAGCAGTGGTCAGATGGATAGGAGGAAACCCAGAAGACAGAGACTCCTTCATGAAAACTCTGGAAGCAGAAAATGTGTAGAAGGAGGTGATGGTGAGCAGTGTCAAACAGTGCAGAAAAGTAAAGGATGAGGACTAAGAAAATGCTAATAGAATTATTGAATAAAGGTACCCTGGAGAGAATAGTTTCAATCAAGTAGTGGGATCAGAAACCAGATTACAAGGGGGTAGATAAGTGAGTGGATTGAGAGAAAAGGGAGGCGAGAAGTATGGATGGTTGTTCCCTACACCCCATACCTCTCCTTGGAAATTTGATTGTGAAAAGGAGGAAAGATGTAAGATGATAGATCAAGTGATTGGCGGAATCAAGGGAAATGCTTTTAAGGATGAGAGACATTTAGTTGTGATTAAGTGACAAAGAAAGGCCTGTGGATAAGGAGAAGTTTAAAAATAGGAAGAGAAGATGATGAAAGGGGAAATCTCCCAGAAGACATGAGAGGGCCTCAAAAGAGGAGGTGGCATTGGCAAAAAGAAAGGTTACCTCATCTTCTTAGACTGGAGCAAAACTGGGTGATGATTTTGAGGTGATGTGAAGTATGCAATGGCAGAAAAGAGGGAGTATACATAGATGGCCTCAAATTTTTCAGTGATATATGAGAAATATCATGTTGAAAAAAGGAAGGAAAGGTGATATAGGTGAAGGAAAAAATGGTTCAGTGACATTAGGATTGTTGTATAAAGTGAATGCATAGAAAAAGAAGAGTTTTATTTCTTCTTTGTCTTTGCTTCTCTTTTTTTCTTTCTTTTTTTTGTCTTACTGTTATAGCTAGCTTTTCCAGGATTATGTTAATCAACAGTAGTAACAACAAAGATGCTCGCAATTGAAAGGCTTCTAGTTTATTCCACTACATATAATGCTGGCTCTTGGCTTTAGATGGATATGACTTACTGTATTAAGGAAAGGTCCATTTATTCCTAAGCTTTATTGTGTTTTTAAGAGAAATAGGTATTAGATTTTTTTAAAAAGCTTTTGCAGCATCTCTTGATATAATCATGAGATTTTTATTGTTTTTGTTATTACTGTGGTTTGTCATCCTTGCTGTACAAGTGACCTAACTTCTTTTTTCCCTTCTAGACTGCTTCTGATAGATTTGTCACTCCTGGCTTAAGATGGTGTAGCAGCAACCACACTGGCTTACCCAGGCAGACTGCTAGCATAGGTTCTTAGATCTGCTTTACTAGGAAAGATAGCTGTTTAAGGGGTCAATAATCTTTTTTAAATTACATTCATTAGTTCAGGGGAAAAGTCAGCACTCTGAATGAACTCAGAGAAAATACAAAGAAAATACAAGCAGAGAAATAAAGACCAACAGACAGGGCTCTGCCTGAATCAAAGCAACATTGCTATATGCTTTACATACATTCCTGGATCAAGAGAGCCTTTACATCTGAGCAGTTGGAGAGCTCTGAACATATGGCCACTCAGAATCTCAACCAGGGAATCACAAGATCCTTCTCATAATCGAGCCCCCAAAGCAAAATACCAACTCAGAATATATATACACTTCTCAGAGCCAGAAGTCATCACAATCCTCCTGACTCAGGGCCTAATTAGAAATTAGCAAAAGGTGTGAAAGCCTACCCTAAGCAAGCTTCCCTTAATAGGCTCCAAGTGAGGCCTATGGCTTCCTCCCTCCCCACTCCCAAGTAATATTAGTTCTCAGAAATGGAAATAATAGTTGTAATTAGCTACAATAACTACCTTTTACATAGCACTTCAATGTTTGCAAAGTGTTTTGCACATATTAGCTTATCTGGTTCTCACAACCCTTTGAAGTAGGTGTTGTTAATATCCCTATTAGACAGATGAGGAAATCGAGGCTCATACAAAGTTAAGCATCTTGCCCATGGTAATACATTTAATGTATAAATCAGGATTTGAACTCAGGCCTTCCTAATTCCAAGTCCAGTGCTCTTTCCACTGTGCCACCTCGTTGCTTGGGAAACCAGCAAGTAGTCTTCCTTCTATGTTCAGTTTAGACAAAAGCAAAAACAGTTATCCCCCAGGGTAAAAACTGGAATTTTGGATCATATAAATGGCTCACACTGACTAAAGACTGTATTCTTGTGTTCCTATGATTTTACACTTTATGCAGCATTTGGGAGCCATATGGTGGAAAGAGAATACAATGATATTATTCTTTCTATTAGGTTATCTCCTAAATATGCATGTAGGCCCTCGGAAGAGTGTCTAAAATGAGAAGCATGATTCCTTCTAAGTCTTTTGAATAAACTTCCCCTTCTCATCACACCCATGGTATCTCATTTTTACCTAGAATTTGCTTTCTTGCATACTCCAACTGAAACTGAGGTTTGGTTTTAACAAGACCTTTGCAATGCCCATTCAGGAAACAGAGTTTGCATTCTTTCAGTGTGTTACACAGGTCACAAAAACATACATGATGGGAACTTTAGCTTCTGCTTTCCAGCTCCTGCAAGGATTTTTTTTTTCACAACCATGTGTGTGGTGACTCATTACCATTGACTTTGCCAGTGAGAATAAGAACATGGTTGGGTAGTTTGGGCAACAAAAGAGATCGGTTACTGTGATCTGTTTTCATTTTTCTCTTTGTTTTGACTTTTCAATGATGCAAACATTCCCACTGGGTTTCCACCCGATGTTTTCTTTGTGTGGCTCAAAATAGTCTCTCTAATTACAACATTATGTACCATCTTTGTGTGTGTGTGTGTGTGTGTGTGTTAAGAGTAGACCTAAAAACACTTAATTCAACTGAATTCATTTAAATTCAACATGGAGTGGCACGGAGCAACCCAAAGAGCTCTTAACTTTGGATTCTGATTTTGCCATCATTAGCTTCCAGTTTGTATCCCATCTCTGCCACTTATTACCAGTATGACCTTGGGTAGATCACAAAAATCCTCTCTGTACCTCAGTTTACCAATCTGTTAAATGAGGGGGTTGATCTAGATAACTTAGTTCTAGATAGTTCTAGATCTAGGATCCTATAATTGTCTATTTGTTAAGAGCCTACCATGATACTGTTGAAGATTTTAAAGGAAATAAAAATAGAAGACATGGCCTGTACCTTCAAGAAGCTTCTACTCTAGTTGGACAGATATAGTGAATACACATAAAACAGTTAAATGACAATTATGAGGCATGATATAATTAAGTATAAAAATAAGTGTTATAGATAATAAGTGCTATGGTGTATTATAATGGAAAAAGCAAGAGTTTGGAGTCAGAAGCTAGATTGGAGTCCTGATTGCTACTATTTCCATGTGACCTTAGACAAGTCACCTAAATTCCGTAAGCCTCAATTTCTTTCTATTTAGAGTGAGGGGGTTGAACTATGCCATTTCCAATATGTCTATGGGATTTTAAAGAAGGGAGAAACTAATGTAGCAACCAGGTAGCTTAGGGGGTAATGCAATGGAGTTGGACTTAAGAAGACCTGAGTTTGAATCCTGCCTCAGACTCTGCATTACTCAGTTTTCTCTTTTGTAAACTGGACATAATAATAGCACCTACATCACAGGGGTGTTATGAAGACAAATTCATTAATTTATGAAAATTGCTTTTGTAAACCTTAAAGGATTTCATTGAACAAGCAATAAACATGTATTAAGTGCCTACTGTTTACTACTGTTGGCAGTTAGGTGGCATAGTAGATAGAGTGCTAGGCCTAGAATCAGAAAGATCTGAGTTCAAATTTGTCCTCAGACATTTAGTAGCTGTGTGAGCCTGGGCAAATCACTCAACTCTGTTTAGCTCAGTTTTTTATCTGTAAAATGAGCTGGAGAAGGAAATGGCAAACCACTCCAGTATCTTTGTCAAGAAAACCCCAAATGAGGTCATGAAGGGTCAGACACAACTGAAAAAATGACTGAACAAAACAACATTTGCTCCTGGAGACTACAGGAAGCCACTGTAGTTTATTGAGTAAGGGGGATGACATGATTGGACCTGTGCTTTAGGAAAATCACTTTAGTGATGGAGTGGAGGATGGATTGGGGTAGGGGGAGAGAGATAGGCAGACTCGTCATCATGCTATTATGATAATCAAAGTGTGAGATGATGAGGACCTGCTTTAGAGTCAATACAGGACTGTATTGAAGGAGAAAACCAGGTGTATTCAAGAGATGTTGCAACAAGATTGAACATCCCGAAGTTCACAACTCTACAGAGCATTTCTGCTTTGTAGAGACTTAGCACATACATTATGCAGTGTTTACCATCTCAGGTTTTTTCTTTTTTTTTGAGCCTGTATTTTGTTATTAGCACATTTTCCTGTTAATTGAGTTTCCTAACATAATAAGCAGGGCAGGCAACAATTTTGTTGTTATTGGAAAACTAGTTTTACCTTGCTTTTCATCATTGCATCTAAGTAGGCACTTGCAAGAAATTTATTCACTTCAAAAGGGGAGAAGACAAAATAAATAAAGAGAAAGAAGCTTTAATAATATCCAATATTTATCAATAGGATCTTTTCATCTTTTGTAAAAACATCTCTGGGGACTTCAACAATTGTGTGTGGCCCAAAGTAAGACTAAATATGTGTCCTAACTTTAAGTTTAGATTCTTAGCAGTTTATTGACTGATTCCACTTGTTAGAAAGTCTCAAACTCAAGAACAAAAAGGTATTAATCTAAAATTATTTACAATTAGTCCATTTTAAAGTATACAAAGCTCAACAGATCTTTTGAAGAAAATGCAAAATAAAGGCACACCTGACTTCCCATATTTCTAGGGTTAATTCACAGGAAGAGGAGCAATGTCATGTAGTGGATGGAGGGTCAACATCTGAGTCAAAAAACCTCAGGTTCAAGACTTGCCTCTGATAACATTCTAGCAAGTGACTTAACCTCTCAGTGCCACAGGTTTGAAGTTACCATCAGTAGATGGAATTTCCACATTGAGTTTTTTTACATCAATAAAATTAAAGATCAGAGCCAAATTTAGAGGATAACTTTAAAGATGTGGCAAGAATCTCAAGTGAGCCTTGGTCATAGAAGAATATCAGAATATCCTTGTATGGAAGAATATCAGAATATCAGAGGTGGAAGGGACCTTACAGTTCATCTAATTCTTTTATTGGGAAGAGGAAGAAACTGAGGATTAGAAAAATAAGATGACTTGCTCAAGATCATGCAGCTATTAACTGGCGCCCTCAAACCCAGGTCTCCTCACTTTAGGTCCAATGATCTCACAGATGATCATAAGACTGATAATAAGACAGATAAATGACTGAGACCTTGAGACCAGGCAGATTTAAGTGAAGGAGACACAGTGGGGCAGGGATAGGAGGTCTGGACAGATAATTGGGAGAATTTGCAGTGGCCAGTAAGAAGACCTGTAGGTAAATAGCAGGCATTGGAGAGATAAAACACTAGACAACAGACAAATAGATGAGCAGATAAGAAAAACAAGAGGTAGAGGACTCATGACAAAATATGCTATTCACTTCTAGGTGATAGACTCAGAGTACAGATTGAAGCATATTTTAGGGTGGGGCACGGATAACGCAGAAATTTGTTTTTCTTGATTATACATATTTGCAATATATTTTGTTTTTCTAACTTTCTCAACGTGTGGGAGAGGGGAGAGAATTCAGAAATAAAAAAAAATTGAATTTAAAGAAATTTTGGGCTATAGCAGGCAATAGATGGAAGAAGGGTCAAGTATAAATTAAAGATAGGAACAGCAAATATTTCTGGTTTGGCCAGAAACACTGAGAGTTTTTCTGTCTCAGGTATTTTTTTTTGACTAGGCAAAAGAGGCCATTCTTTGCCTCATTTGTTACCTAGCCTTGATCACTGAATGGGTGTTGCCTCAGTTGACTGAGACCTGAGAAATGCCTTAGCTTACAAAGGCCATGGTTTCCCACTGCATTTGGGACCATCTCCAGTCATTCTTATCTATATCTTGCCACTAGACCCAGATGGCTCTGGAGGAGAGAGTGAGGCTGGTGACTTTGCACAGCCCTCCCTCACTTAAATCCAATTTACTTGCATGTCATGGCCTCATCTTCCTGATATCATAGTCTTCTTTGAGAATGAAGGACAAATGACAAAGGTAGGAAATCAGTCTGGAAGATCCAGAAGTTGACAACAGGGATCCAGTCATAGGGACTGGGATACAGGGATAAGAAAGCAGAGCTTTAGGCACAGAACCGAGATGGTAAATCATGCACTTTAAGGTACATTTAAAGGAGGGAGCAGGAAACCTAGTTATTAAAAATGAGATATAAGTCCAGGGACTTGGTCAACTGTTAGGCAGGAGTCTCATTACTGGAAATGGAGTACCTGGTCAGACTGGGATCAGGAGCTGTTTATGGTTTCTGAAATCCCCTCTGATAGGGAAAAGATTGCTTTCAGGGTCTGGGTTGGGTCTGAAACTAAGGATGTGGGATAAATGGTTTCCTGGAGAAAGTAAATGACCTTCAGAGGCAGGGAGGCAATCAGATTATCTCAACAAGATAGATAATTTGAAAATAGCAGCTATGACAATTTACAGCGGTTTGTCCACTTTTTGGTCATAAGGAAATGATCAGTTTCAGACTTGGAGGAGCCCAAAAGATGTCTCTGAGGATGTGACATTTTGGTACAAGAAAATCTCATTAACCTGGCCTTTGAATTCAAAATTTATGCACATACTAAGATGTTCTGGCCTGAAGTGTAACTTTGTATGCAGGCTACATGTATACATTTTGTCCTAACAGAGCCCCACAAACAGTCGTGGAGCACATAAAAATTTTAAAATAAATCATTGACACTCACTTCACACCAATGTCATTAGCTGACTGTGTGATCTTTTATTGGCCGCTCAGTCAGCACAGGTTTTAATTGTTTGTTAAATGAAATTACCTTGCCTTGATAGCTTGGCCGGTCTATGAGAGGGAATGTAGGAATTTTGGAGAGTTCTAGGTAAGTCCCTTTTTTCTTCTGTCCTTAACTGAGTCAAGATGAAAATAATGACTGTAAGCTCCTTGAGGGCAGGAACTGTCTCCTCTTCTTATTTGTAGCCTCAGCCCCTGGCATGGTGCCTGACACATATTAATTAAGTGCTTAATAAATATTTTCTCTGTCTGCTCATATTGTTTTTGTGCTGCCAATGCTGAAAAGCAGATTCCAAAAATGCGTTGTTGGGCATTCAAGGCCCTTTATAACCTAGCCCCGCTCCAACCTTTCCAGTCTTCTTATACCTTACTCCTTGAAACATACTCTTCAGTACTATGACACTGGCCTCGTGCTTGTTCCATGAAAATACACTCACCTCTGGGCATTTTCTCTGACTGTGACCCATGCCTGGAACGCTCTCCCTCCTCTGTACCACCTACTGAACTCCCTGGTTTCCTTTAAGCCCCAACAAAAATCCTACCTTCTATAAGAAACCTTCCCCTGCTCCTCTTATTTCCAGTGCCTCCTCTTTTTTAACTATTTCCTAATTATCTTATATGTAGTTTTATTTTGTATATTTTTGTTTGCATGTTGTTTTATCTGTTAGATTATTAGGTTGTAAACTACTTGAGGGCAGGAACTGTGTTTTGCTTCTTTTTGTAGCCTTAGCACTTAGCACAATGCTTGGCACATAGGAAGTACTTAATTAATGTCTTTAGATTGACTGCCTGGACGGGGAGGTTGTGGGAACCCAATAGGGTTCTAACCAGGGCTCTGGGGATTTACTCCTAATCCCTGGAAGAAATTTCCAGGCCTAGGAATTCAATAATATTGTGTCCAGTCCCCAAACAAAGTACTGCTATCTACTCGTGACTTAGACCACAGTCAGGTTTCTGGTTGTGATGAAACACTTTAGCTGGGGCCTTGGACCTGGTCTGAGCTGTATTAAGAGTTGTAACAGATTTCTGAAGAGTCATCTATGATCCACTGTCAGATGTGGTCACTGTCAAGTCTCTTTGTCTGTTGGTTTGACTTAATTGTGGTTTTTTTGGTGACAAGATTTTCTTTGTTACAAAGGAAGGATCACTGGAAGTAGGGTACAGAAAGAGGGGAGGGGTATCCAGAAATTACTATGACATCAAAATAAGAGACATCAATGAAACTTGAACAACAACAACAAAAACCTGGTTATGTTCTGGGGAATGTTTGCAGACTTGTAGGAAGCTGATGAGTGTCTCTGGAAGAGAAAGATTCCCCTCTAGCCTGCAAATCTGGGTGACTGGAAGAATGGCGGTGCTCTCAATAGCAGTTGGGAAGTTAGGAGGAGGAATGGGTTTAGGAGAAAGATAATGAGTTCCATCTTAAGCATTTTGAGTTTTAAATGCCTATGGGACATAGAGGTTGAAATGTCTAGAAGATATCTGGAGATGTAAGACCTGAGCACAGGAGAGATATAAGAATATATATACATAGCTATGAGAGTCATACACATAGAGATGACATTAAATCCATAGGAGCTAAAGAGTGAACTGAGAGTGTATAACAGAAAAGAGGAAAGGAGAGGGTCATGGACAGAGTTCTTAAATAAACCCATGCATAGGATGTGAAATAAGGAAGGAGAATATACAAGGTAGACTGAGAATGAGATGCTAAGTGGGTAGACATATACCTACAACTGTACAATGTCGAGGGAAGATTATAAGCAATAATGCTTTAGGAAACCAAGGGAATCAATTGAGGGTAGAAGCAAATTTGAGACTTTACCAAGAGTGGATGGAGTTGAAGCCTGTGAAAAAAAAAGTAGTTTCTAGTGAATGCTGGTGAGGATAAACTAGTGCACTAGGAGAGAGGATCTACAATTCTGATTGCAGGGAAAAAAAAGGAATCATGGTGGCTGGTGCTAAGTTAAATAAATAGGTAGGAAGTACACTTTTCTTACCAGGGCATAAATCCAAGATATGATAGAGAGTTTCCTGAGATTTAGCAAATATGACAAGTATTCCAGTGATTGTTCTGGGACAAATGGATTGAAGATGGACAAAAGTGGTCTTGATTTAAAAAAAATGAAAAGAAAAATGAAAATTTCAAATTATTTTTGAAAGTAGTATTAAACGAGTAATTTACGAACACAGAACAGGAAGAGTAGTGCTCACTAAGAGCCATCTTGGGTTCATCAAGACCAGGTCATGTTAGATTAACCTCAATCTCTCTCTCTCTCTCTCTCTCTCTCTCTCTCTCTCTCTCTCTCTCTCTCTCTCTCTTTCTCAGTCTCTGTCTGTCTCTGTCTCTGTCTCTCTCTCTTCTCCTTTCTCTCTTTAAGGAAGGGCAATAAATAGATTAATATATCTGGATTTCAGCAAGCCTCTCATATCATGCTTGTGGCCAAGACTGATAGATGTAGTCTAGATGATATATGGTTTAGAGACTCATTCAGTGACCAAAGAATAGTCAATAAGGGATCTCTGTCAAATTACAATGACGTTTCTAGTACTGTGCCCTAGGCTTCTGCCCTTGGTCTTATGCTATTCAATATTTTTATTCACTGACTTGGATGAAGCATAGAAGGCCCACTTATAAAACTTGGAAATAATACAAAACTGGGAGGAATAGATACCATATTAAGCAATAGATTCAGAATCCAAATGATATCGGCAGACTAGAACAATGGACAGAATTTATTCAAACACTGAAACGGACCTATGATCGCATTGGTGTGGGTAATTCTTCCAATGATACAGATCATAATCCTTATCCTACTTATTACCCCGTGTGATTTTTGTCCATGTTCTCCCATAAGTTTTCCTCTAGTCACTTTCCGTTGAGTCACAAGGATGCTAATGGAGGACATGGTCTGTCTATTGGTCAGCCCTGGTTTTAGCCATGTAACAAATTCATCTTATTTTTGACTCATTTATATTTTTAATTATATCATTTGCATTACTTCTTTGATAAGACTATTAGGAGAAAACAAGAAACCTTTCATAAACAATATTCTGCAGTAGACCACATCTTAACCATCATATATTTAACTGAAAGATAGAGAATGCAAATCCCCCTGTACTTTTTGCTAGTTGACTAATAAAAAACATTTGATTGGTTAGAAGAAAAAAAAAGAAGAAAATGCTGCTTTAAAGACTTTCCAATGAGCTGTCTCCCACACATGTCAAGATTACACAAAATTCCTTGATAAAAGTAACAAAAGAGATAAGCTTTTGTTGTTATCTATCCAATCATCACTAATATCAGACAAGACACAAAACAGAAAGAAATAGACTTGCCAAAGGTGATATGGAGAAGATCCAGCACAGAGTCTAAGTTTAGAGGGGTTTCTCAAAGGATGATGAGGTTCTCCATACGTTCTGATTTGCAGATGGCAATGGATAGAGAGTAATAGGATGGAATTAAAAAGGAGTAAAATCCTAAACTTGCATTAAAGAAGAATCAACTGCTCAAGTACAGGATATAGGAGGCCTGGATAGACAGCAGTAACATGTAACAAGGCACTGTGGTTGTAGTGGACTAAAAGCCCAACATGAATCTTCAAGGCACAAAAGGTAATGCCATTATTCTAGTTTGCATTAGCATACACAGAGTGTCCTAAACAAAACTGATGTTAGTTGGACCACATCTCTTCTAGGCACCACATTTTAGTAAGACAATACAGAGTGCACTCAGCAGGGGCCAATTTGGATGGTGAATGGGCTTGAAAATTACGTTTATGAGGATTGGTCAAAAGAACTGGAGATGCTTTCAAATTTCAATATAAATTCAACTTAAAGTATTTTTGTAGCTTCCTTCAGATTATTCTCTTATAGAAAGAACCATCAATGAGGTATGGATAACCCAGTCTAGTTCATTGTGTATAAGACACTGTACAATGCCTTGAAAAGCAAAGCTAACAACCACACTTTGTGTTTAGACTAATGGGGTATGCCCTAAGCCAGGTTTAAGTACCATGGAAGACTCAACAATGGAATTTCAATGGCAAGAGGATGATTAATTGTTTCAAGAAAGATGAAAAAAGGGGAAGTTTCAAAGAAGGCCCAGTTTAGGTGTGGGTGGACAGAAGGCTGGGACACAGGCCAGATGAGGACACACCCAGGATGAATGCCATACTGAGCTACTGAAATGGGGAAACTGGTGTACTGAAAAAACACAAAGTAGGGTAATTACTCTTATTTTACTACATTGGGATCTTTGGGTGAAGAGGTATGGTGGGAAGGATGGAAATAATAATATGTAGTTCACATTTATATAAATCTTTAAGGTTTAGAAATATACATTGTCCTGTAGTAGGTAGGTCACTGGACTTGGATCCAGGAAGAACTGGGTTCAAATCACAATTGAAACTACTAGCAGGGTGATCTAACAGTCAGTCAACAAACATTTATTACTTGCTTGTGTCATGCCAGGCACTGTGCAAAGCACTGGGGAAAGAAAGATGAATAAACACATGGTACCTGCCCTCAGGGAGTTCACATTCTAATGGAAGAGACAACTTGTAAATCCAGGCAAAGATCCTGGAGTAGTTTGCCATTTCCTTCTCCAGCTCATTTTACAGATGAGAAACTGAGGTAGACAGGGTTAAATGATTTGCCCAGGATCACACAGCTAGTGTGTCTGAAGCTGGATTTGAACTCAGGTTCTCTTGGCTCTAGGGCTGGTATTCTATCCATTGTCCCATTTAAGAGGAGAGTAACAGGGTCCAGTTTATGCATTAGGAAAATCACATGTGGAGCCTGGGTTGGACAGAAGACATAGGGACTAAATAGATTAGACTGGATGTAGGGAGACCAATTTGGAGACTAGAGGAATAGTTCAGGTGAGATGTGCTGAGTGCCTGAACTAGAGTGGGTTATTTGTGAGTGGAGAAAAGGGGACTGATAGGAGAAAAGTTATAGAAGCAGAATAAATAGAACCTGTCATGAAGAAGACAAAGGAGAGAGAAGAACAAAGGATGACTGCATCTGTGAACCTGGATGACTGGAAGCATGGCGGCGCTCTCGGCTGAACTAGGAAATTGGAAAGAAGAGTAGGTTAAGAAATCCTCTAAGTTCCTTTCAGTTCTAACAGTCTATGATTCTCTGGGTGGTCTGATTCTTGTCTGTTGTATCATCTGCCTCCTCTGTTATTACAGGTTTTCAGTTTGAAAATAAAATGTATGCTAAAGTTCCTTGGTTTTGTACATAACATTGATGATTAAAGAAGACCAAAGGCATTTGGGGGAAATAAAATTGCAATTTTATTATCTTTGGATGTCAAGGGTCAGTGCCCTCTCCCCTACCAAGGCTCAGCCTAACGTCAAAGCCAAATACTTGTCTATTAAAGAATTGCTCATGAGCTGAGGATTCACTCCCAGGGGAAGTTTCATTTCCATTGTTTCTCCGAATAAGTAGATTTATCTTGGCTTCCATTGTCTAAGGGGAATGCTTTGATTGCTGCATACTTTCCAGACAAAGGCACAGGGAACCCTTCCAAAGTATCAAGCAAGCTGCATGTGTCTCTGTTGCCCACTTGGACCAATCATAAAAATTTTCAGTTCACAATTCAAAGGGGTTGTGGGAAAAGCAATGGAGCTGAAATAAATCTTGCAATAAAAGAAACAAATCAACATACTGGCAGGTCTCCCCACTCCAGTCTATTGAATTAGGACCAGGAGGCAGGTGTGGGGGGGAGGGTTACATGTTAGACTGTGTTGTCTCAAATCACTTCATCTCAGGTTCCTCATCTGTAAAACGAGGAGGCTAGATTTGACAAGCCTCTGAGGTCCCCCCTTCCAACTCAAAATCTGTGATTCTCCTTACTATGATTCATTGAATATGGCCCATGAGTCTCTCAGAATCTTCTTATACAAAGCATGCTTTTATATATAACTTTAAGGTTTACAATCTCACAACAGCCCTCTGAGAGTAAGTATCCTCAATTTACAGATCCTTATTACCCTCATCAATTTATAGATGAAGAAACTGGAACCGGGAGAATTTAATTAAGAGACTTACCCACACAGAGTAAAGAAGTGTTAGAGCTAGAGCTTTAAGGCTAAAGCTATGTGTTCTGTTGCTATGGTTATCTTAGCTTGTCTGAATATCAGAGGCAGAAAAACCTTCTAGGAGGATTGTGTTAGTGGCTTCATTATTATTGATTGGGAAAGGGAGAACGGAAAGTCTCTAGTATTTGCATGATAATTTTGTTTTGGCTATTGTGCGTGGCCATGTTCAAACTTTTATTAATATAAAAATGATATATTGCCTGTCAAAGATATCATCACAAAAATTTTAAAGACTGTACAATGAACTCTAATAAAAGCAGCCAATACACACACATACATACACACACATATATATTTATATATATATAAATATATATATATACATATATGTTTTCATAACAATAATGTGGGGTAGGCATTATAAATAATAAATAAGGATAAGGACTGTGCCCCTAATTTTACTGGTCCAGGGAACTCAGGAAAAACTTCAATCATTGCAGGTAGGTCTTCACTTTCTGGACAATTCATTGTCTTAATAATTTACCTAGGGGCACTAAGAGGTTAAGGGCACCTAGGTGGCACAGTGGATAGAGTTGACTTGAGTCAGAAGGCTTTGAGTTCAAATCTAATTTTATACACTTACTAGCTGTGTGACCCTGGGCAAGTCACTAACCTTGTTTGCTTCAGTTTCCTCATCTGTAAAGTGAGCTGGAGGAGGAAAAGGAAGATCACTCCAATATCTTTGCCAAGAAAATTCCAAATGTGATTGGAGAGAGTCAGGTACAACTGGAATAACTCAACTACAACTGAGGTAAATTGCCCAAGTTCACCCAGACTGTATATATTAGAGGCTAGACTTGTACCCAGGTCTTTCTGGTTTCAAGCTCCTCTCTCTGCACTAGGCCAGTTTGTTCTCTTATTGCAAATAGTATTTTTTCCATTTTTAAAATAATTGATCAAGATAAAACATATTAAGGAATTATAGACCTAGGGCAAAACTCAAGGGCCAATTAATCCAAACCCTTCATTTTACGGAAGAGGAAACTGAGGCGCAGGAGGGTTAAAGACCACACAGCTCATGAGTATCGGGGCAGAATTTGAATTCAGATCCTCTGACTCCAGAGCCAGTACTCATTCTACCATACCACATTAGCTCTATACCAAAAATGCTGCAGAAATGATTCTTTTAAGGTCAGCTGGTAGTTGAATAGACTTAGAAGTGTTTCTTTAGATGCCTAATGGCTATGACCACTACTGAGAATCACTCTGCCTTTTCAGCCTTAACTCCATTACTTGCTTTGCTTAGCTGATGTTGTACCAGGCTGCTTTCACTCAGGCCATCATCCTCACTACCCTCCCACTAGAACCCTTGGGTTCTAACTCTTTAGTTGGTGAGGTTTCACTCATATTGCACATTGAACTGCCCTTTCCCCTTATTCATGTCTCATTGATATGTTTTTTTTTGGGGGGGGGGGTCAGATTTCATTTTATTCAGTAAAAGAAGCAGTGCATGAAACAAGCAATATAATCTCAAGGCGATATTTTTCAGTGCTCCCCCTTATACGATATGTTTTCTTTACCCAATAGAATGTAAGCTCTTTGAGGGCAGGGACTACCTTGCTTGGTTATATACATATGCATATATACATAGCTATAACAACTACTGATCATGCTCTAAATTTCCAGCCCTTAGTACAATGAAGGCAGCTAGGTGGCTCAGTCGGAAAGAGTGCTGGGCCTGAAGTCAGGAAGACCTAAGTTAAAATGTGACCTGGACACTTACTGGCTGTGTGACCCTGGGCAAGCCACTTAACCCTGTTTGCCTCAGTTTTCTTTTCTGTAAAATGAAATGGAGAAGGAAATGGCAAACCACTCCAGTGTCTTTGCCAAGAAAATCCCAAAAGGGGTCACAAAGAGTGGGACATGACTGAAACAACTGAACAAGAAGTTAGTGCAGTGTCTGGCACAAAGTAAGCCTTAATCTCTCTCTCTGTCTCTCTCCGTCTCTCTCTCTCCTTATCTCTCTGTCTCTCTCTTTGTCTCTGTCTCTCTCTGTGTCTCTCTGTCCTTTGTCTCTCTCTCCTCTGTCTCTGTCTCTCTGTCTCTGTCTCTTCTCTGTCTCTGTCTCTCTCTCTCCTCTCTCTCTGTCTCTGTCTCTCTCTGTCTCTCTGTCTCTCTCTCATACATGTGATATTTCTGGGACCTTTTGGGTTGTGCTACCAAAATGAAGAAATAAGGTAAAGTAGCATCAGTCTCACTACCTTTTAGTAGACAAATACAGATAAACGGACACAAATGAGGCAAAGGACATGTAGTGAGTCCAAGGTTTGAGTTTGTTTTTCTCCATCCCTTCTAGACATGGTAACAAAGAGCTAAAGTGTTCTTGGAAAAAATCAGAAATCAGCTACCCAGCATTTAGCTTCCCTGCTCAAGTGTGAGTCAAACAACACATCTGGGAGGGGCATTTATTGATTAACTTTCATATAACTTGGTATTTTAAGGCACTAAATGTTGAATTAATTTGCACTGGCGCCTTCAAGATTTCCTTAAAGAAGCAAATGCTAATGAGAGGAGATCCTGGAATATGGAGAGAAGAGTGCTTTAAGGCCTATCTGCTCTTAAGGAAGGTAATAAAATCAACTCTTTTTTTCTTTTAGTGTCTCTTCCTGTCTAATCTTGGCACTGCCCTTTGCCATACCCTCTATTCCTGTTCTTTCTGCTAATATTTAATTTAAAGGAAAAATTTCTATTTAAAAAAACAAAAACAAAACACCATCATGGATTGTTTTATTTTTAACATCTGTTTAACAGTCACTATTGTTATTATGTGTATGTTATATAGCAGTACTATTATTTTAGCTCTCCAATTAAAAGACCCCTCATGTTTTTCCCCTGTTTTTTGGATTGGCATTGTTCCTTCCTCATCTTTCTTTCTCTTTCTTGCTGCCCTAGTCTCTCATGTTCTTGCTCCTTTCCTTCCCAGTGACCCCATTTCTTTTATTCCTCTTTTCAGGGTCACCATCACTCTTCCCCTACGTTTCTTTCTTCTTTTCCAATTTGTCTCTCATTTTTAATTTTCTTTCAGTTAGTCAATCAACAAGTATCTATTTGGCTTACTATGGCCTAAACATAGTGCTAAGCACTCAGGATACAAAGAAATGCAAAAACCAATCAAAGAGCTCACATTCAAGTGAGGTAGACAATCTACCTAGAATCAGGAAGACCTGACTTCAAATCCAGCCTCATTAGTTGTATGACCCTGGGCAAGTCACTTAACCCAGTTTGTCTCAGTTTCTTTATCTGTAAAATAAACTGGAGGAGGAAATGGCAAACCAGTATCTTTGCCAAGAAAAACCCAAATGGGGTCACAAAGAGTTAGACATGACTGAAAATGACTAAACAACAAATAGATTGGCCCTTGCTTTATGGGGAAGGTGGCAATGTGTCAAATTGTCTTCCTCTTCTCTTCCCCAGGGACCAATGTCAGTTCTTGGTTCTCTCTGGCTTTGGTATTGGTCTCTGGTATGAAAAGGAGCTAACACCAGTCTTCCCATTTTCTTCTCGTTATGTCGTTTTTGTTCTGTTGTGTCTGATTCTTTGTGACCCCATTTGAGGTTTTCTTGGCAAAGATGCTGGAGGGGTTTGCCATTTTTTCCTCCAACTCATTTATGGATGAGGAAATGGAGATAATCAGGGTTAAGTGAGTTATCCAGGATCACACAGTGTCTGAGGTTGGATTTGAACTCAGGTCTTCCTGACTTCAGACCACCTAGCCACCCCATTTCTTCTATAGACCCTGCAGAAAGGTATGGTTCCTACTTATAACAGCCTGAGTCAATTAGATCATGTCTCATCAAGTGAGACTCCTTAGTTCAAAGCGACAATGAGCATGTTAATATTCTCTATGAAGGTGAAGTTTTTTGTAATATCTAATGGATCTAGGGACTCAATGAGTTGCTGGTGGGTGAAGTGACTGAGTCTATGTACTTCTAACACTATTCTTTTGGGTTTTTTTTTGACAGGCCTCCAGAACATGGTCACTTCTAGGGTTTGGCTCAGTTATTTGGCTCAGTGTTCTAGAACTAAAGCTCTGTGGCTTCCAGACCTGCTATTGTCTATAATCAAAGTATGGGTTTTTTTGTTTTATTTTGTTTTTTGTTTTTTTGCTCTGGGAAACAAGACTATTGTGTGTCCCCACACCCAGTCACATACCCGCCTCTTTAGTGGATGCTTAAGGCCATAGGGAGTCATCAGAGTAGCTAGGTGGTGCAGTGGATAGAGTGCTGGGCCTAGAGTCAGAAAGAACTGAGTTCATATCCATCCTCAGATACTTCCTAGCAATGTGACCCTGGGCAAGTCACTTAACCTTGTTTGCCTCAGTTTCCTCATCTGTGAAATGAGCTGGAGAAGGAATGGCAAACCACTCCAGTACATTTGCCAAGAAAACCCCATGTGTGTGTGTGTGTGTGTGTGTGTATACATACAGAAAAAAAAATACTGTGGAAGAGAAAATAGAGTGTCTTGACGACTGATGATTCTCACATGAAGAATCAGCTCAACCCAGCCACCTCTTATGGAAGTGGTGGGCTAGCCATATTCCTTCATCAATCAGCTGAAGGCCGTGAACCTGTGGATTAGGGCAATATGTTGCAAAGAGTGTGTAACAGAAGAGATGGTGGTATCTATGACTGACTTGTGTTTATTTAAATCTTTCTAAAGAGAAGAAAATTTGGTCCTTTCTGGATCTTCTTCAGCATATGACTGGTTCATTGCTCCCAGTCAAAATGGCTAATATGGCATGTGTCTTTTGGTGGTCCAACACCCTGTGCCCAAGGCACCTCTTGTTCTAGATTGTTACAGAGGAAATTAGAAGGACAAAGCTTTTTAAAATATTTAAGCATTGGCTTATTAAACATTAATCTATGAGCTAAAAGTTTAATTGTGGTATTCTCTTATGTTTTGTACATTAACCTGAATGTCTTCCAAAGCATTTATTCAGGTATTTTTAAAGGACTAAAGTTGAATACAGCAAAAATCCAACTAGTTAGCCAAAATAACAAACAAAAGTGAGTATTACATCTTGGGGAGAGGCATGAATAAACAATTCTAAAGAGATGTCAAACCATCACACCTATCTGCTGTTTAAAGAATACAAAAAAAAAAAAGAAAGAAAGAAGGAAAGAAGAAAGGAAAGAAGAGTGAGTAATGGGACTTGGGTTCTAAACCTTGTTCCTTTACTAACTTGCAGTGTTATTTAGGGAAATCAGTCAACCATCATAGGATTTAGAGTGGAAAGGAATCCAACACTTTATCTAGTCCACTACCCCTATTTTACAGATGTGGCCCAGAAAGGAGAAAAAGAGCTAGGATTTAAACTTAGGTCTTTGGATTCCAGATCCGGTGTTCTTTCCACTATCTCAAACTTCCTCTTACTGTATGTTTTCTTTATTTTTAAAGTGCCCATTTTACTTCAAAGGTGGTTTTGAGAATCCAAAGAGATTTTGTTGTTGTCGTTTTGTACTGGATCTCTAATGTCATCGGTATAGGAAATTTCCAATAAGGAAATTCCTTCTATCAATTGGAAATCAGTTCTAATCCATAGTCTTAGAAAGTTGCCCAGAGTCACATAATCAATATTTGTCAAGGGCAGACCTTGAACTCAAATTTTCTTGACCCTTAAATTGGCTCTCTATCTGTTATGCCATAATGTCTCATCTGAATATTAAATGAGATGAGAATCTGAGAAAGTAGGCTCATAAGATGATAGATCAGGACCAGAAGGAACCTCTGAGGACACTTAGGATGTTTCATTTTATGAATGAGAAAACTGAACCCCAGAGAAGAGAATAGATTGGTTCAAATTCACAATTAGCACACATTAGAACTACACGAAGTACTAGATTCTTGTAAAGAAGGACATTTGGGGAATCTATATTCCTACAATATTTGGAATTTCTACTGAACTAAGAGTTTCTATTGGGAGGGAATTTTTGGACAATCTCTCACAGAAAGCTTTGTGCAAGATTCATAGTAGTGAGCCACCCAGTACATACTCCGCTTGATTTTGTATTCTTTCAGCACGTAAAGTTTATAAAACCATTTGAAGTAGTCTTATGAGTCAGGCTGATATGAGGAGTCATGGTAGCTGAGGCAGGTAATGGAGGAAATATTGATGGCTTAATAAGAGTGGAAGATCAGCAATAGAGAAGAGAACAGTGTCTATATGTAGAAGACAGACCAAACAGATTTGGCCTCATGTTCCTGAGCTCTTGCCTCACCTGGACTGTGATAGGTGCTACAAGACATAGCCAGAGGATTAAGTTCATCTAGTTCAAGCAAACAGGGCTCTCAATTCTGATCCACAATTATAAGACCTTTGAGGAAATGCTATAACAAGGAAAGAACCAGGAAGTGAATCAAATATTGAATGTTCTTCTCATCCTAGGTGGCAACCACTTCCCATTCCTCCAAGGGAAACTAAGAATTAAATTACTTCCAATTCCTCTGCATCCCCAACACAATAGGGAAGGGATCTCACAGTACTAGTGTGGCAAGCTTGGAGTTTGAGCTATGCTACCTGATCAGCTCTCCTCATTCTGTGTTACATTTTTTGTTCTGGCAAAAAATCATTGAGTGGGGGCTCATAATTGTGGATTTGAATATATGCTGACCCCAAATAACTCATCTAACCCTATGATATAAGCTATAACTTCATGGAAATCTAAAGTAATTCCTTCTCAAAAAATATTTAGGGTCTCTACTTTACTCAATTATATTTCATCAGTAGTTCAGTCAGGAGAGCAAAAAGCCCCTTCATTTTTATTTTCTTCTAATGCACTCTTTATATTTGAAATAATTCAATTCAACATGACGTTTTGATCAAAGAGTAGTATGCTAGGTGCTGGGTAAGGGATGAAAGAGAAGATATGGCCCCTAACATCACAGAACTCATAACAGAGAGAAGACTCTTACAGATAATTCTCGCATAAGGTAAAATGTAAAAGTGCACTGATTGCTGTATCTGTACTATTTGATTCAGAGGAAAATTAAAGGCAAAGGGGGCAAATGAGTAGTTTGGGTGCAGGGGGCCTAGTTGGTTAATCTAAATCCCCTAACTAGGAAAGATGATCTGAAGCTATGTCCTCTCAAAAAAGACAGAAGTATATTCCAGAAAGGAAAGCTCTTGTCCCTCAAATCCTTGACATTTCAAACAGTTCTACATGAGAAACTGGTATGATTTTTGTCAATGGCAATGACATTCAAGAAGAAGTACTAATACTTGCATTGCTGCTGTACCCTAAGGACTATGGGATTCTTTCATCTGACTTGTGGCCAAAACCTTTCACATGGGTTGCCTCTCCTATCAGAATGTGAGTTCCCTGAGGACAGACCTTCTTATGTTTGCATCCCCAGCACTTAGCACAATGCTTTGTCCATAGTAAGGGCTTTATTCATTCATTTATTCGTGCCCAATCACTCATTTATTGGATGAACAAGCAAATGAAAGAGGCTTCCAGTGACTAGACAACTTATAATCCTTTAAACCATGTCTATGGATTTTTTATCTTTTATTTTTTAATCTGTGCTTATGCATTAAATACTCAAGGAAACCTTTCTGCTAGTATTCAGATCCAACGAAATAATTTTGTGTACCATGCACGGAAAAACAAACTTCACAGTCTTGTCCTCATTGCACCACAAAGAGGGGAAAATTACCTGATGCCCACTCCACTCTGGGATGCAGTTTTTACTTATGCCCAATAAGGGCTTAGGACAGAGTAGACTAATTCAGACAGTGTTTTTGTTTTTAATTAGTGGATATCCTCTCTTGCAACATTTTCTACTTAGCTCAGATGCATTTTATATACTAGCTCCAGTCAAATTATTATCATTATTATATGGTTATAATAATATGGTTATTATATTTTGGTGTAGATCAAAGAGAAGAAGATTACATGATCTGCTCGAGCAGAAAGAATGGCTTTGAGGAAAATCCCTGTAAGCCAGAATTTCTTGGAGCCTTTAAACGCACATAGAACCTGCCCTAACAATATGGCAGAGAATTTAGGCCCAAGTCTATAAGCACATAATTCAAAATCATTGACCATTAAGTGGGGTGAAGTTTTTGCTCTATTATAGTGCTTGCTACTAATAAGGAAAGGTTTCAGGAAGTTGTGGAGGTAGAGAATGTTCTTTCATTTAGCGCAATTAAGCAGTCTGAAAAAATGTTATTTGAGGAAAAAAAAAATCTTAAAAAAAAAAGCAACTTGTCCCACTTCCAGTTCTAGAACCACAATCAAATCAGTCTGACATTGAACATTGTTATTAACTCTCCAAACCAAAGTACCCCTCCCTCACCATCCTCTATATGTTTTGTCTTCCACTGTTAAAATGTAAGCTCCCGGAGGGGAGGGATCATCTTTATTTTTGTATTTGCATCTCCAGTGATCAGTAAAGTATTTGGCACAAAATAAGTGTTTAATAAATGCATCCTTCATTTGTCCTTTTGTCCATTCCTGTTCAATTTGTGTGAATACTCCCTCAACCCATGCAAAGCCAAATCCCTTCACACCTCATTCTGAGCTATTCTTGTTCTGTGCCTTCTCATATCCCTTCCATTGATGGTCTTCCCAAAATACCGGAGGATTTCTTGTGGTCCTTTTAATACTTGACAGGTATAAATGAAGCATGCAAGCTATATTAACTGTTATCCCTTGCTCTTGCTTACCTCCTTGTCTGATCTCACATACCCTAGAATGACTTACATGAACTGAAACAAAATGAAATGAACAGAACCCAGAGAACATTGTACACAGTAACAGTAATATTGTATGAATTACTTAGCTATTCTCAGCAATATGATGATCCAAGACAATGCCAAAGGACTTATCATGAGTAAATGCTCCACAGAAAGAACTGACAGTATCTGTTTGCAGATCGAAGCACGTTTTTTAAACTTTCTTTATTTTTCTTCTTTTTTTTGTCTGTGTTTTCTTTGACAACATGACTAACATGGAAATATTTTTTGTATGACTGCACATGTATAACCTATATCAACTTGCTTGCCTTCTCAAGGAGGGGCAAAGGGAAGGACAGAAAGAATTTGGAACTCCAGATTTAAAAAAAAAACACATGTTAAAAATTGTTTTTACTTGCAATTGGGGGAAAATAAAATATTAAATAGAAAAAAAGAGAGATTGTTCCAAGAACAAGCAGCTTAGGGTCATTAGAAGCACTGCCCAACTGCCTGCTTGCAATCTGGTTTCTCTATTCATTTAAATGGGGGTCCAAATCACTGTCTATCTGAAAGATAACAAGTCTGTCCAAGATAACATATAACTGGTTTTTGCCTAAGTGTTTTGGGGGAATGGAATCCCTGCTCTGTCTACTGTATATGTAGGGAGTTGTGATTCCTAATTGTTGGGGAGAATGATGAGGCCACTATACTGTTTACCTCCATGTTGAATTTGTAACCTCTTTTTGTCCTAGTACATTGTCACAGATCCCCTTTTTAGTGTCATTATGCTGATAGACTCTACATGGAACCTTCCCAGGTAGACCTGGTACCCTCTATCTATCTCCCTCTGCTGACTTGAGCTAGAAAAATGACTCACTATGATAATTTCTTGGATTTCTCTTATTGGTACTTGATCTAGTGTTCTTTGTCATGCTTGTTAGTTGAATATCAATTTTGTCAGTCTTAAGTAGCTTTTAGGAAAGGGTATTTACTAAGGTTGGTATGGTAGTTGCCTCAAAACATCCCCCTCAAATCCTGTGACATTCTCCCGCCAGTACATACAGCATACTGGGGAAAGCAGGTTTAAGTTCAGAAAGCACCTTTGTCAGAGGGACAACTCACAGAAACTCATAGTTTCTCGGAAGTCCTTTTCTTACCTTTGTGGGATACTCAAAAAGTTCTCCTTAGTCGTATTGCTGTTTCTTTGTTAGTTTGTTTAGTTTCTTCTTTGTACTTTGTAGGGCTGTGAATTTGCATTCAGTCTGCTGTTGGCCCCTGATATAGACACCACCAAGCAGTTACTACTATCCTATGCGATGATGGTAGAGAGTGACAATGGTCAGATGGGAATCCCAAATCCCTTGAATCCTTTTTATCTCTCCAGGTCTTCCTGATGGAGATTAATTAAATCAGCTGTCTATTTGCAGGTTGTAAACTCCATAACATGAATTTTTATTTTATTTACTTTTCCCCCCAGGTGGATGGTTAGACAAATTTCCATCAAATGATTAGGGATTTCACTGAAGCAGCTTTGTCGGCTTCCAGGGATTGATGTAATTAACATGATGTCTTCTATACATAGGAATATTTGGAAAGCCTTACCATCAATAGGAAGCCCTTTTTTATTTGGACTCTGTACAAGACATCCTCTATGACACTTGTGAATATCTTAGTTTAGTATGTTTATACGTTTTATGCCTCACATGATCTGGGTACTCAGAAGATCAAGGAACGGTTTTTTCCTCATGATTACAATTGTTAAAGCCCTCTAATGCTTTCGCTCATTTACCAAAAGCTAAGTTTCCTTATGTTTCTGCCTGGGCACATACTTTCCCCATGTGTAAATCACAGAATATTTGGAAACTTGTCCTTCAAATAAGTAGTACAAGATAGAATCTGAATGGGCCTTTTATTATGTCTCCTCCATACTATAAACTTCTTAAGGACAGAAGTTATTTTGTTTTTGTCATTGTATAGCCAGTGCTTAGCACAGAACCTGGTTGATACTTTTATATTTTGAAAGATATTTGATCTCTTCAATGTAGGTACTCTCAAAAAGAGTGCAAACCACAGCACAATTTCTGAACCTGTTTTGTTCTGTCTTCTTATTAATTCTCCACAGAAGGGTCCACCAAATGTTCTGGGGGACTTTTTCTCTCAATCTCTCAACATGGAGTAGAGAGCAACATAGCACATTAGGTCAAAGAATGTAAATAGGCAATTTTTAAAGAAAAAAATTCTAGACTTTATAAAAAAGTCCTCCAAATAACCAATAACTAGAGAAATGCAAATGAAAATAATGCTGAAGTTCCACCTTATATCTATTGGCAAAGTAGACAGAGAAAATAATGAATTTTGGAGGGTCTGTGGGAAGGCAGATACATTAATGAACCTGGTAGAGCTGCAACTTGGTCCAGCCACTCTGGAAAGTAATTTAGAACTATGCCCCTAAATGTACTGAACTATACATGCAATTTGATCCCAGAGATGCCAGTACTAGGCTTATTCCCTAAAAAGATCAAAGGAAAAAAGACCCACAGATTAAAAAAAAATTATAGCAGATCTTTTTGTTGTAGCAAAGGACTAGAAACCAAGAGGGTATCCATCAATAGGGGAATTGCTGAACAAATGTTATGGTAAATGAATGTAATAGAACACTATATTGCCTTAAGAAATTGTGCAAGAGACAATTTCAGTGAAACATGGGAAGACTTGTATGACTTGATGCAGAGTGAAGTGAGGACAACAAGGAGAACAATTTATTTAGTGGAAACAACATTTTAAAAACAAACAACTTTGAAAGTCTTAAGGACTTTAGAATCAACGACAAACCATAATTCCAAAGGACTGATAATGAAGAATGCTGACATTCTGACATTCTGACATCTGACAATGCAGACATGCCGCCTCCTGACAGAGATGATGGCATCAGGGTGCAGAATGAGACATATTTTTGTTAGATGTGGCTGATAGGGAAGTGGGGTTTTTTTTTTTGCTTGATTGTGCATATTTGTCATGAGAATTTTCATTTTATTTTTTCCCCCAGTAGTAGAGGGGGTTGAGAAGAAGAGAAAATCTATTTTTGTTATTTGAAAAAATGAAATTTAATTTTTAAAATTATGCCTGATTATCTCTAGATGGCCAGCCCATCTCCTTTTCTGGTCATATACCTCCCTGATGGCATCCTTTATGCCACTTCTCCTGTGTAATTATTTATTGGAAAAATGTGGCACCCCATACACACCCACCGCATGCTTCTCTGATGTTCTTTGGGTTGTACACAACTTAATTCTTTGAAGAGACTGTTATTAACATGCTTTGTAACCATATAGCATCACTGGAAGAATACTGGTATTTAAAACATGGGTCTTTGCTTCAGGGATAAGCTTGGGTTCATTAAATGCACTCTGCAATTTCCTAAATTCAACCCAGCCCATTCTTCCTCTTTCTATTCAGTTCAGGGACCATTTTATAGCTTATCCATAGTGTTTGACCAAGGTGTATACAATAGTTGATAAGCTCTATGGATTTCCACCAAACTGAATATCATAGTTTGGATAACAGGTGTTTATCTATTTGGTTTTTCCTTGTCTCCTCTATTAAAATATTAATCCCTTTGTAAGTAAAAAGTGTTCCATTCTTTGTATGTTTCCATTGCCTAGCACAGAGCTGGAAAGATAGTAGGTGACTTGATACAATGTTGTAATCAAGCAAGAACTGTGAATTACCTCACCATCTACTCTTGTATTTGGACTCTGAATATTGTTGTGCTGTAAGAAATTATGAGACAATTTCAGATGAACCTGGGAAGATTTGTATGAACTGATACAAGATGAAGTGAGCAGAACCCAAAGATCAATGTATTTAATAACAACATGTTAAAGCAAAACAACTAGAAAGAGTTAAGAACCCTCATCAATGCAATAACCAATCACCATTTAAGAGAACTGGAGATGAAACCTGATACTCACCTCCAGACAGAGAGGAATGAACTCAAAGGACAGATTGAATCATTTATTTATGGACACAGAAAATGTAGGGATTTGTTTTACTTGACTATGCATATTTGATAAGAAAGGTTTTGTTTTTCTTTCAATTTAGGCAGTGAAAATTATTGGGGGAGAATTGAATTAGTTGATAGGGTTACCAAAAAAAAGTATAAAAACATGATCATTGAAGCATTTTTTAAAAAATTAACATATGAGAATAGAATGAAGTTTAATAGGAAACAGACAAACAAGATAGCTTTGAAAATAATGTTGAATTTGTTGTATAATTGGAGGGAGAAGTAAGTTGCATATGATAGATATTCACATCTGCATGTGAGGAATAGTTTACGTTCAGCATCAACTGGTGAGGGGAAGGAGTACCTTTCTTTCCCCTCTTTTTAGAGTTCATAGCCCCAAGAAATAGGCTTGAGGTTTGGATCTGTTATTCTCTTATTTGTCCTTTGTAGTTCTAGATACATGCAGTGGAATTTCATAACCCAGAATTGAACCATGGTGACCTTGATGGATTCTAAGCAAGATTTTGCATCCAGCTCCAGCAGCACTCTGAGAAGCCAGAGTGCCCAGTACACCTGGGGCTGGTTCTTGTCTTGATATTTCCCTAGATGGAAGAGTTCTCAGATAAAGATCCTTTGTCTCTTATGCATTAGGAGAAAGGATGGGGGAGCTGATCTCAACTCATCAGCCTTGACAGAGTACCACTGGTAAAACTGAGTAGAATGTAGGACCTGGAGTTCAGAAGACTTACATTCAAATCTGACCTTGGACAAATAGTGTGACCTTGGGCAAGTCACTTTACCCACCTTCCTCAGTTTTCTCTTCCATAAAATGGGAATAATAATAATATCTACCTTCAAGGACTGTTGTGAGGATAAAATGATTTGTTTTGTGTTGGAAAGAGATGCAAAATGCTGTCTTGAGAGACTGGCTTATGTAGTGGAAAGGCCTTGGAGTCAGGAGGCTGGAACTCTAGTGTGGACCTTTCCAACTAGCTTTATTACCTTAGCCAGACTCATTAGTAAAATAAAGGGATTGAATGAGATGATCTCCAAGACTCCATCTGGATCTTAAATCCAATGAGTCCAAGTCAGTATAGGTGGTCTGGGAAACCTTTTGCACTATAAAAATGCTTCATGAACAATCATAGATTGAGGATCACTGGTTTAGTGCCACACATCTGGGATAAAGGAGCTCTTCATTTCAGGAATTTGTGATAGCTTGTGATTAAGGAAAAGATGTATTAATGTGAATCGAGTATAGAAACAATGTGCATGTGTGAGCATTTTTGGAAAATGAGGAAATACTTAAGTTTAATGGTGTTTTTTTTTTAAATTTGCCTTCTGAGCCAGCTTGTTCAAAGATACTTTATAAAACAACTTGACTTGAGATAGAATAAGGAATTTGAGAGCACCCTGAAAATCCTTGGACAGAGTTTTTCTGGATGGCTTTTATCTAACAAACAACTCAGATTACTGATCATCAGCCAGAAAAACCTTACCATGTTTTTCCTTCTTTTAGAGCTGTTAAATTGCAAGGAAGTGAAGATTTAAAAGACAAAAATCAGATTTTAATAAAGTTTAAAATGTCAGTCTTTCTCAAATATGTGGCTTGTCACTGGAGGAAACTGTATTAATTATTAATGTTATTATATGGCTTGCTTGAGTCTCATTAACTAAAAAAGTAAATTAATGAAATGGAGTCTATGGCAATGAGCTCTATTCTCATTAAAGAGAGAGAGAGCTGAGTGAGTAAACAAATGTAAGTACTGAAAATAAGCCATATGTCAGAAAGGAGGTGCTCTTTACTGAGACCAGGAATGTGCAAAGACCTGGACCTAGAAGGTTTGGGGATGGGTGAGGGGTTTCTCTTCACACAGAAATTTATTGAGAGCAGCATCAGGGTGACTGTTTCCAAGTCTCTTGGCAAAGTTAGGGAGGATTTGGATTTAGAGACAATCCAGACAAATAATATAATTTACAGGGTATCACATGTCATATCACTTGCATCTTTCAGATATTCAGACTCAGCTGGCATGGATTGAGTAGCACTGGTGTTCCAAAAAAAAAAAAACCCGAACCCTAAAAAACAAAACAGAGGTTGTACTTTGAATGATAAGCAATTATCTGGAACTCACTGATATTGGCTAAGTCACTTTCAAATGGAATATGAGGAAATAGATACAAAAAAAGTCAAGATCTAACTAATATTTTGAGTAATTAGACACTCAAAGGGATTTTAGCTATCACCTAATCCAACTCTGTTCTTTCGCAGAATCTCAGAGTTGGAAGGTAGCCAAAGAAGGCATTTTGTCTTATACTGACTAAAGAATCTTCTCTACAATATTCTTGAGAAGAAGCTTTTGCTTGAAGACCTTGAGTGAGGAAGAACCCGTTACCCACCAAGGCAGTGCATTCCAGTTTTGGAGAGCTCACATTCTTAGGAACTTTTCCCTAAATGCCAGTTTTAAAACTCTGCCAAAAGAAAATAAGCTTTATTAGGTTAGTTCCCATCTTACAGCTGAAGAAATTGAAACCCAGAGAGGCAACATGATTTGCCCGAAGAAAGATAGTGTTAGAAACAGGACTAAGATTAGATCCCAGGCCTCCTTACTTTTAGTCCAGTGCCTTTTCTGCTGAACTATGCTTCCTTAAATAAGCTTTTAAAGGTTACTGCTTTTCTTACTTTTTCTTGAAAGTTTTCTCCCTTAAAATGCTATTCACATCCAGAAAAAAGAACTATTGGTATCTCAATGCAGATTGAAGCATACTACTTGCTTTTTTTTTTTTTTTTTGCTTTTTCGTTCTCAAGATTCTTTCCATTGGTTCTAATTCTTCTCTATAACATGACTAATGTGAACATGTTTAACACAAATGTATTTGTAAAGCCTATATTAAACTGCACACTGTCTTGGGGAGAGGAAAAGGGAGGGAGGGGGACAAAATTTAGAACTCAGAATCTTATGGAAGTGAATGTTGAAAACTAAAAATTAATTAATTAATTTTAAAAAATTTCCCCCCTTTCCAGGATTGTGTGTGTCTAGTATTATAACTTTTCATGTATTCATTCATTGATTGAAATAATGTTTTATTAAATCCTTACTACGTCAAGAAAGATACAAAGTTTAGATGAAATATAGTACTTGCTGTCATGGATTTTATAACCTTATAGGAGATTGTGAAGTATAGGCAAATAAATATTTTCTTACTTTGGTGCATTTATGATTTCATCAGTTGGATAATTCCTCCACCTCTACAAATAAAAACTTCTCCATACCTGTGAAATTCTTGTCTGCATTTTCTTTATGTTCCCCATGGAATATCTACTTCCCCATTGGCATACAGAAGCCATTTTTAGTTCTTTTCATATCTCTAATATACCATAGTGTAACTTGGGTTGCTCAAGTTTTTCTTCACTGTTATATTTTCTCTTCTGGTCTTACAAGTCATTGATAATACTCTGTATACCATTTTTTGTGTTCAAGTCATTATGGATAACATCTTGTTGCTACTCACTATGTGTCCCATACATTTTCCCATTGCTATTTGGATTAGTTATCTTTCTGATTCTTTGAGGATTGATACTAGGCATCTAAAAATTATAAGCCTCAGGAAAACAACAAAATTAATTATATAAAAACCAAAAATACTCAAATCCACACAATTACAATAATATATTTATCAAAAACTTTGATAAAAGATAACATTAATTTATACTCAAAAGCTACAACATGTAGATGTAGAAGGATCATTTTTAAAGTGAGAAGAAAGTCTATCTGAAACCAAAGCAATCACTATTTGAAATGGAGAAATACTGGAAGCTTTCCCAATCAATGCAGAAATAAAGAATGCCCCCTATCCCTGCTGCTATTTGACATGTATTTGGAAACACTAGCATTAGCAATAAGAGAAAAGAAATGAATTAAAGGCACAAACATTAGCAAATTTACAGATGATATGATGGTTTACTTAGAAAACCCCAGAGGATCAACAAAAATTTTTTTTGAGGGGCAGCTAGGTGGTACAGTGAATAGAGCACCAGCCCTTGAGTCAGGAGGACCTGAACTCAAATCCAGCCTCAGACACTTGACACACTTATTATCTGTGTGACCTTGGGCAAGTCACTTAAACCCATTTGCCTTGCCTTTCCCCCTCCAAAAAAATTTTTTTTAATTAAAAAATATTTTTGAGACAATTACTAGCTTTTGTAAAGTATTAGAACACAAAATAAATCCACATAAATCATAAGCATTTCTAGATAATAATAGCAAAATCCAGAAGCAGATAATAAAAAAGGAAATTCTATTGAAAATTATTACAAATATGTCTGTGGGCCAATCTATCAAGACACACTCAAGGCTTGTATAACAATTACAAAATGCTCCTTAAAGAAATAAAGGATGGGAGTAGCTAGGTGGCACGGTGAATAGAGTACTGGCCCTTGAGTCAGGAGGACCTGAGTTCAAATCTGACCTCAGACACTTGACACATACTAACTGAGTGACCTTGGGCAAGTCACTTAACCCCAATTGCCCTGCCTTCCTCCCTCAAAAAAAATCAAGGATGATTTAAATCATTAGAGGAATACCCATTGCTCATTATTGGTCCAAGATAATATTGCAAAAATGATAAAACTACCTAAGTTAACTTATAAATATAATTCTATACCCATTATACTTCCAAGAAGGCATTGTTTTTTGTTTGTTTGTTTGTTTTGCTTTTTTGGAGAGGGGAAGGCAGGGCAATTGGGGTTAAGTGACTTGCCCAAGGTCACACAGCTAGTAAGTGTGTCAAATGTCTGAGTCTGGATTTGAACTCAGGTCCTCCTGACTTGAGGGCCAGTGCTCTATTCACTTCACCACCTAGCCAACCCTCAGGAAGGCATTTTAAAAAGTTGTATAAAATAATAACAAAATTCATTTGAAGTATCAGAAGGCTTAGGATTTCAATGAAAATAATAAAAATTATGAATAAAGGAGAAATAGCGCTTCTAGACTTCAAATTATAAAAAATAATCATTAAAAATTTGGTACTAGTTAATAAGTAGAAATATAAATCAGTGGAACAATATTCACAATAACAACAATGGTGTAAATGGAAAGAACAAAAGTAAATTCTATATAATACTAATCATCAAACTTTATCTAAGAAGAGAGGAAAAAATGGACCTTTCTTCCTTCTTTGGACCACAGAAGTGGAGCATCATGACACAGTCAGAAGTGGTTGCTACTTGTTCACAACTACTTGTTGTTGTTCAGCTACATTACTTTTTTTCCTCTCTTTCTTTTTCATTCTGTTACTTAGAATAGTTCTCTTAGGGATAGGGAAGAGTCTCTTTGGAAATTAAAATGATAGAAAAACAAAAGATATAAATTTAAAAAAGAAGGTTTTGGATAAAAAAATCAATGGAGCTAGAATAAGAAAGGCAGATAGTCAGTAATTAGGTAAAAGAAAAATCTTTGCATCAAATATCTCTAAAAGTCAAATATCCAAACTAGAGAAAGAAATGCGTAAGAACTATTCCCAAGTGAATAAGGAATCAAAGAATATGAACCAATAGCTACTGAAGATGAGAATGGAAAACTATTAACAATCAGAGGAATGATGTTACAAATCACTGTTACTAAGGGAGATGCAAATCCAAACACCTCTGAGGTTTTATGTCGCACCCAGAAAATTTGCAAAGAATATAGATGTGAATATTCTATTGAAGGAGGTTGTGGAAGGACCAGTACACTAATGCATTGCTGGAAAAGTTATAAATTGGTTCAACTGTATGGAAAGCAAATTATGATAAAGCTTCACTATATGGACACCAGGTATAGTGTCCATACCTGGTGACCTAGACAAGGGTCCCATATGCATTAAAATTATTCATAGTAGCACTTCGTGTGGTAGTAAAGAATTGGAAACAAAGTAAATGCCCATAGATTAGTGAATGGCTAAACAAATGTTGGTTTGTGAATGAAATGGAATATTATTTTGCTGTAAGAAACCTTGAATAAGCAGAATTCAGAGAAGTATGAGAAGACCAGAAGAAATAAAAGGTTCAGGGGAAATATAATAAACTCAGCTTGAACATACTGAATTTGATGTACTGAGAGGATGGGCATTTAAAGACATAGATCTGAAGCTGGTTTGAGAAGATGGGTCCAGTAAACATGAATATAGAAGTCTCAAGGATAATGGTAGATGATGGAAAAGACTACTATCTTGATACTTCAATGGATCTATGATGTCAATAATATTGACCCTCCTGTTTATAGTGAGGATCACAACCCATCCTTGCCTTCTTACCCTATGCAACTCTTGTCCATTTCCTCCCATAAATACTTCACAAGGTGATCTCCCAATGTGTTGGGGAAACTTGCCTTGTATCTCTTGTAATTACATGAGTACCAGTGGAGCACATGAAATGTCTGTTATTTCTTACTCTTAAAAGATCCCTGGTCCACCTTCTCTTTTGGCCATAAATCTCTTTGCAATCTTTTACACTGTGTTTGGTGCTGAATTTGTCATTTATGATACATTACAGCCAATGCCAACCCATTATGTATTCTTCCACTGATCTTTGGGTGAGCCATGATTTTAAATCTTTGTTTACTACGGTATTCTAGTAGGTATCTTCAAGCATTATCTTTAGGATAAAATGTAAACTCCTCAGCCCAACATTGAAGATCCTCTCCAAGGGCTCTGCAACCTACCTTTCCACCTTTATTTCACATCATTCCCCTTATAGATATTTTCTACCAGGATGGGGAACCTGCAGCCTCGAGGCCACATGTAGCCTTCTAGGTCCTTGGGTATGGCCTTTTGTTTTGAGTCTAAGTTTTACAGAACAAATCATTTTATTAAAGGGATTTGTAATGTGAAGTTTGGATTCAAAGGTCTGCACTTGAGGACCTAGAGGACCATGTATCCTCAAGGCAGCGGATTCCCCACCCCTGGCCTAGACAAATCATACTACTAGCAGTTCTACAAACTGACATTTCTTCTCCCACCTTCTATGCCTAGGATGTATTTCTGAGTCTTTTCTTCTTTCAAGATTCATTTCTGGCTGAGAACTTTGTTGCTAATGACTTTTTAAAATGCTTTATCGATTATCTTAGTAGATAGCATCAGTTCTTCTGGAGTGGAGATTAGTCAATTCATCAATCTGAGAGAGGGAGAGAGGGGGAAGGAAGAGAGAGAAGAGAGGAGAGGGGGGAGAGAGGGAGAGGGAGACAGGCAGGGGGAAGGAAAGGGGGGGAGAGAGAGAGAAAAAGAGAGAGAGAAAGAGAGAGAGAGACAGAGACAGAGACAGAGACAGAGAGAGACAGAGAGAGAGAGACAGAGAGAGAGAGACAGAGAGAGAGACAGAGACAGAGAGAGAGACAGAGACAGAGAGAGAGACAGAGACAGAGAGAGACAGAGAGACAGAGACAGAGACAGAGAGACTGAGTCTACTCTATGAAGCTTTTTCTGATTGGTATAGTTCAGTCTAGTTTTTTGAATTAACCTCTGTTTACTTATTTGTGTATTGTATCCATGCCTGACTTCCTTTCCCCACATGACTCCCAGGAGAATATAAACTATTTGAGGTAGTTGTGGAGAGTGTGAAATATAACCTGACACTGGATGTATGTTTCAATTTAACTAGGATTGATTCCTGCCTACGAATCAATTACTTACATCTACACAATTATCTTGAAGTGTAAATGAACAAAAATCATGTGTATTGACTTTAGCAGGTTTCAAAATTAGTCCCAATTGATTATCAAGATGCTTGAATTTTCATCTTTCCCCTCATTCCTTTGAATTAAGATTATTTTAAAATTTTTTATTTTTAGTTACAGGTTCTTCCAAGTCTCCAACTCGACCCCCACCCATGGAGAAGGAAAGAAATAGGATACCTATTATACATATGAACTTATGCAAAACATATTTCCATATCATCCATGTTAGAAGGAGTGGAAAACAAGACAAAAAAAAGTGGAAAAAAAGTTTTAATCTACTCTCAGAGTTCATCAGTCTGGAAGTAGATAGCATTTTTCATCATTTGTCTTTGGAACTGTTGACTTTTTTTGTAACCATATATGCCCTTTAGGGTTGGAGTAAGACATTTATCAGTTATTGTCAACATTGAGTTAAGAAGATTCACCAGATCTCTTTTTGAGGTGAAGTTTTAAAGCATTGGGGACTCACTATCTAGAGAGGATAAGACTGGGCATTTGAAGGGGTGGGAGGAGGAGCAACAATAAGAGAGAAGAAGGTGTTAAAAGAGGGAAAATAAGGAAAAGACTACTCTACAGTTTGCATCTGGCTCTTTGTATTTTTAAGGGGGGGGGAATAAGCATTTATATAGTCCCTACTGTGTGCCAGCACTTCATGAGTATTATCTGTACTATTCTTTCCCTACTATGTACCATCACTTTATGAATATTATCTGTATTATTCTTTCCCTACTATGTATCAGCATTTTATGAAAATCATCTGTACTATTTTTATTCCTATTTTATAGTTGAGGCAACCAGATATTAAGTGACTTGCCCAGGGTCACATAGCTTAGAAGTGTCTGAGAAGGGATTTGAACTCAGTTCTTCCTGACTCCAGGAGCTGCACTCTACATACTGTACCACCTAGTTGCCTAATAAAAGCCTTGGAAGAACACTTTACAGAGATAACAGAGCAAAATCAGCCAGTGCCTGCTGTTACTTTGTTGCTAATGACTTTTTAAAATGCTTTATTGATTATCTTAGTTAACATCAATGTAACTTCCCTGTAACTTCCCACCCATAGAACAAAAAAGAACATAGAACTTTCTATAAGACAGGAAAAAAAAACAACAACTTTCTTCTATCTGACAACATGTAACTCACCCTGCATCTTTAACCCACCACCTCTCTACCAAGAAAGAGAAGCTATGTCTCAGCATCAGTTCTTCTGGAGTGGAGATTAGTCAATTCATCGATCTGAGAGAGGGAGAGAGGGGGAAGGAAGAGAGAGAAGAGAGGAGAGGGGGGAGAGAGGGAGAGGGAGACAGGCAGGGGGAAGGAAAGGGGGGGAGAGAGAGAGAGAAAGAGAGAGAGAGACAGAGAGAGACAGAGAGAGAGAGACAGACAGAGACAGAGAGAGACAGAGAGAGACAGGGAGAGAGAGTGACAGAGACAGAGAGAGAGAGAGAGAAAGTGATGTATTAGAAAGAGCCCTAGAACTAGTTTCAAGAAGACTTGAGTTCAAATCCCTTCTCAGACACTTACTAGCTGTAGAACCCTTGGCCAGTTACTAAATCTCTGTCTCAGTTTCCTCATCTGTTAAATAGGGTTAATAATAGCGCCTACCTCCCAGAGTTGTTTTGAGAAAAGTGAACTTTTAATAAAGTGCTTTGCAAACTTTTAACTTCAATAAAATGCTAATTATTTTAATGCTTATAAATCTATGTATATATACATATATCTTGTATATAAACATATCTGTATGTGTGTATGTATATATATGTATGTGTATATATATACACACACACACACACAGAAACACAGTGTCTCAAAAGTCTTAGTGTAGTGTTAAGCTTTGATAGCTTACATAACAAACATACAGTAAAACTTTGGGAATACCATACACAGACACACATATCGATACATGCACACATACATATATGAAAACTTTCCCTCTGTTTTTGACTTCTTTGGAGTAAACGCTCAGCAGTGAAGATCACCGGGTCACAAGCTTTTGCCAGTGATTTCTTCAAAGATCCGTGACATTCTAAACGTGGGCTCTCCTCTAATACAGGGCACAGTTCTTCTTCACTTAAGTAGGCAGTCTTTATGATATTCTTGGACACCACGCCCCCAAATTCATTGCCAGGAGGCCAGCCTGCTGGTGATATTGCTGGTGACAAAAATATTGAAACAATTTTCTTTTATCCCCACGATCCCAAAATCTTTATTATTTATTTTAACCAAAAATTCAAAGGGACCAGATCAGGCTTCTCGCCGTTTGTTATCACAAAGTGTGTTATTATGGGCGAGGTAGGTTGAGACTTCCACTGAAGCCAGATGCCTTTATCTTTGGCTTCCTTTTCCTTAGGATCATTTTCCTTCACATAATTCAGGAAGCTCTCTCTCCTCTTTAGAAGGCTTAATATACTTAGTATGCATATTAGTTCACTTGACTTGAATCTTGCCCTTAAGTTTTTTAATCTGCTAAGTAACATTTTAGACTCATCTAGTCTTACCATGATAACATTTGGGGGACATTCTCTGTTGAATTATCCTCATACTCTTGATATCTACAATATCACTCTTCTTGTAGATTTAAATATATGTAGTAAAAAAGACAACGCCATGTTCCCACAAGGGCCTAGAGAACAGATGCCATGTTCCTCTCCTCTTCCCTTTTGTGTTAATCATTTTGGCAAGTCTCTGGAAGATGTTGGTGCCAGACCCAAGGCCTGAATAATTTTCAAACCACTTTCATATATAACATCTGGTCTTTATAATAGCTCTACAAGGAAGCAAGGACAGTTGGTCAAATACATACTCTACACAAAAGTGATGTTTGGTGATTTATTCCAGATCAAGCAACTACTAAGGAAGGGTTCTAGAACTGGAATTCAAGTCTTTTGACTTCATGCCTTTTGTTCTTAGCTTTATAGCACACACACTCCCAACAAACAGAAAGAGAGCTTAGACCAGAACCTCTCTAAAATGACATATATTTGACTTACAGATATGTCATAGCCATGCTACTAATTAGGAATAGAAACCAAAGTGAGTGATCTAAATATGTAAGTCCAATTCTAGTTAACTATCCAGAATTTAGCACAGTGCCTGGTGCTTAGTAAGTAGATGCTTAGTAAATGTTGATTAATTGATAGAAACTGAGGTTGGATAACCTCTGTGCATGCCATTGATAGAAACATGCAATGCAATGCTATGATGTATCAGTCTGCCCAGTACTCCTAAGGCAAGGAAACACCTGAGTTGTGCAAACACAGGAAGGAACTACTCCAGGTGTGCAAGGTGGGGCAAGGTACCCAAATAATTCAGTGTTGAGAAACAAAGACAATCTGTCCAAGGTCTAGTTAGATCTTCTGTTATCCATGCATAATCTCTCTGAAAGAACAGCCTTGGTCCTGTTTTCATCCTATAGCAGAGGAAAAGGATAGAGAGATTCGAGAGAGAAAAGACAGTGGTGGTAACAGGAACAGATGGAATTTAATCAAGGAATCAATTTTTAGCTATTGAAAAAAGTGCCTTGTGTTTTTCAGATAGCTTATAACTCTTACGAAGGTGAAATTCAGCAATTTAATAGGAACTGCTAATCTGAATTTATTTATGGGTTGTAGAGACACCCAGAACTTGGTAGGAGAGAAAATCTAAGAAAGGAATCAGTAGCAAAGCACAAGGTCTTAGATTGGTATACTACAAAATCAAAAAGTAGAGATAACAGGTAAGATAAACTTGAAGTCCTGATGCAAGGAAGAACATTTTGAACTGGAAACTTACTGGTGTAAGAATTAAGATTTGACTGGACTCGATGGACATTTATTATTCAAAAGAAATGATATAAAAATAATGAGGTAGAAGAGTATGTAGTAGCATTTATATTAAAAAGGCACATTTATGTAAGGAAACACAGTGTCCAAAGGGAGGAAGTGAAGTGGAAAGGATTTGGGCAGAGATCAACAAAGGAAGAAACAGAAGTGATATTGTCATTGGAGTATATTATAGATCAATTGGACAGAAGAATGAAATAAATGAGTTCAAGGAGTATATCACAAGCTTGGCAAAGAGCCATGTATGATGTATATTTAAGATATTGTGCTATTCATATGGAGCAGTTTAGTGCTGAAAGGAAGAGGGAAAGTATTTTTACATAAAGCAAAAGATTTATGTCAGCTGCCAAGAGATATAAAATACTTCCACAGTTATAAATGAACATTTTGATGCCTAACAGAACTAGTAAGATAATTTTGTTTTAATAAAGACTGTTAACATATACAAGTGAAGAAATATAGCATTTGGGTGCTTTTAAAGTGATTTTTGGATAGAAATGAGCCATGACAGAAATATAAAGTTTCAAATCACCTTGTGAACAATGTAGAATGATGACTTGCTTGTATGTGAACAGTTTTATGGTTTAAAGAAGGGGTTCTTTAGCTGAGTTTCATAGAATTTTCTCTCCACTGAAGAAGTCCAATGATAGATTTCACAGAGTGTATGAACTTAGATAAGAAAAAACTACATTTTTCCTTCAATTATGACCACAATATTACTTATACCACAGTAGTATTATTCCTCACCAGACTGTTAAAGATGTCCACGACACAAAAATGTTGATAAGGCAAGTATATGCCTGGTTTTAAAGGGCTGAGAGAAATTTTTATTTGTTAATAATGGGAAAAATGTGAGTACAAAGCAAACATAGTTCAAGGACATAAAAGGGATTAAAGGATAATTTTGAAGACTTTTGAGCCATAGGGTATTATGATATCTCAGTTCATTTGGATATAACTAGTTTTTGTTTGGTTGGTTGTTTTTTTTCACTAGAGAAGGTAAAACTGGAAAAAAAAGAGCAGTCAGACAAACAAGCATGCTTGGTGACTTAAGCATGCTTTTAAAGATCATATCAATTGCATAGGGGAAAACTGAGAAGCAGCTATTTTATAAATGGAGGGTAATTCACTGAGAACCAGTAGTCTCTCATTAGAGCAATCAAAGATAAAGAAACTCACGCAGGATACTGACTTAGGAGGCTGGTGAAAAGAAGAATCTGTAGTAAAGACCAAAGACGTGGCAGAGGGGTAAAAGTTTCAGTGGCTACCTAGTCTGACCCAATCCCTGAACAAGAATTCACTTTAAAACTTAACTGAGCAGTCATTAGAGGATTCTAGGTGGCATAGTAGAATCAGGATGACCTGTATTCTATCTGTGTGACTCTGGGTAAGCCATTTAACTTCTCTGCCTTAGTTTCCTCATTTGTAAAATGAGGATGATAATAGTATCTATCTTATAGGGTTGTGAAGGAAAGAAGGAGATATCTGTGAAGTGCTTTGCAAACCTTAAAGCATTCTGTAAATGTTAGTTATTCTTGTTCTTATCCAGTCTTTCCTTGAAGACTTTCAGTGAGGGATAGCCTCTCACCTCCCAAGGCAGCTAATTTCATTAGCTCTAATTATCAGGAAATTGTAACCTTATCTCAAGCCTAAATTGACTTTTTGTAGCTTCCACTCTGTTTCTGGTTTTGCTAGTGGGGGCCAAGCATTACATGTAATCCCTTATTATGCCTAAGCAATCAGAGAAAGTAATCATGCTCCTTCCCATTCCCTCTCTACTCCCCACCAATTTTAACTTCTTGAAGCTAACCATGCACATTCTCTTCAACTAGTCTTCTTGTGGCATGAACTCAAAACCTTTCAATATCCTGTTTGCCCGCTTCTAAATACTTATATTTATCAATGTTCTCCCTAAAATGTGACTCCCAGAACTGGAACTAAAAATTCTAGATCTGTTCTGACTAGGCTGGAGTTGTTGAGTCATTTCAGTCACGTCCGACTCTTTGTTACCCCATTTGGAATTTTCTTGACAAAGAGACCAGGGTGGTTTCCTCCAGCCCATTTTACAGATGAGGAACTGAGGCAAACAGGGTAAATGACTTGCCCAGGGTCACATAGCTAGTAAGTATCTGAGGGCATATTTGAGCTCAGAACCTCCTGACTCCAGGCATGGTGCTCTGAAAATAATGATGTATTTTTTCCCCATCCAAGTTCCTTGTACTAGATAATCTCTGAAGTCCCTCCCAATTCTCACATTCTATGATTCTTTGAGTCTAAAGATTTCTAAATCCCACCTGCTGGCTCATATATTTCAATTTGAAAGAAATTCCCAGACAGTGAAGGAATTTGAAAAGTCATCTGGATTTTCTTATAATGCATTGTAACCTATACTACAGCAAAAAAAGGGGAGTGGGAAGTGGAGTGTATGTAATAAGGTCAACTTTTTTTTCTAAGTAGTAATTCTTTTGAAAAACATAGGAATAAGATTCTGTTTCCTCTGGTCTAGAGCTTTAAATAATTTTAAACTGTACATAGCTACTGATCCTGCAGTGTTCTGGCTGGTACCATAAAACCAATCAATTTGAAATGAGTCTCTTCTCATCTACAAACAAGCAGCAAATCCACCCGGGACTCTGTTCAAATGATTATGGCTTGATATATCAGTGTCTCCAAATCCAATTGAAGATGTGGCACTGAATGGCATTTTTTATATAGGAGATTTGTCACACACTCGTAAACCTAATCTTTCACAGGCTCAATAAAGTGAGAGAGGGTGGGGGAAGCGTCTTTCTTTCACTTATGAAATACCGAAATACCAAGAAGGCAAGTATATGCTTCCCTGCCTATTCCCCATCACTCTACCCCCCAACACACTTATAGCACAAAAAAGCAAAGGATTGCCAAAAAGCTGATTTTTTCTCCATGTTCTCTGTACTTTCTGTTTAGGCATTCCAAAGAACTGAGAGGATTTGATTATGTTTGTGAACATAAACACAAATGCTTACAAATGGGATTATAAGGAATGTGACATTGAGGGCTTGTTGGTGTAATTATCTTCTATAAGGGTCATTTGCAGAAGCCTCAGATACATAAGAGCTATCTATGCAGGCCCACTCTGAGCTTCAGTTTTCTCATCTAGAAAATAGAGAGAGTAATTCTCAGAAAGAAGACAAAGGATTTTCTATAGTAGCAGTAAGACTAGCAAAGTCTGCCAGTTTCTTCCTCTCTGGTCCAGTGAGACTCCAAATAAAGGAGGCATTTAGCAACACTTGAAGCTTTGTGGTGATTTGTGTGACTTCCAAGGGTATGAGGTATAATTGAGAGAAATTTACTCATACTGGCCCATCCAGGAGAGAGGGCTGCGGCACTTTCCATGCTATGAGGAGAAGGGGAAATGAGTCAAGTAGAAAAGTTTGATAATAATCAATATTGTCAAAAGCCTTGACAATAGTCCAAGCGATTCTTTTGGATGTCAGTCTGGCATGTTAAGGCTTTTCTTTAAAACAAAACAAAAAACCCCCTGAAAACATTGATCAGCCAAAGAGAGGTAACACAATAAAAAGAGAAGTGTTATTAAAATAGCCAGGAACAAGTCACTGACATGGAATAGAAACTCCAGATTTCTTCTGTGCTAGGGCCCTACCCAGGATAGTATTATAAGTCATGGTGACAGTACATATTTATAAGGGGTAAGGTGACCTTCCAAAGGTAGGGGGGGGGACAAAAGATTGACTCTTTTTTTCTTGGGGTAGGGGTAGGGGGGTTGGTTCTCCTAATCTTGGATAGGCTGGAAGTATAGTAGTTCCTTACCATTCTGAGTCCACTGCAGATCAGCATGGAAGTTTTGACCCATTATATTTCTAACCTGGACCAATTAACTCCTCTTTAGGCAATCTTCTTCCACCCTTCCCTATTCCTAGAAGCTCACCATACTGATGATGGACTTAACTCAGAACTCTCAATCTCAAGCAAATCACTAACTTCAGCTTCCCTCAGTTGCAGAGAATACAAGCATGCACCACCACAACCAACTGGGAGGTTGACTGTGGTCTTAGGAACAAGTCTTTTCTGTGTCTTATCTGTTCTATGTTTTCAACCTTGTTAGCTTGATTGCTTATAAGGGGAGCTGGTGGTTGCCCTTTATAGAATGCCAAAAATCGAAGTTCCAAAGTTTTACCTGGGTGGGGACAATGAGCAAAAAATAAAGTGAGAATTCTCTATAGCGTACACAGGCCTTTCACATTAGGAGTCTCTGATATTTCTGGTTTAATATGCATATGAATATGTATGACTTTTCAGAAATAATACTCCTCAAAGCTTCAGCTTGGAAACCTTCAGTGATGGAAAACCCACAGCATCCTTTTGTAGTCCTTTTCATTTTCAGACACTTCTTGATTATTAGGAGAATGTTTACTTACATTGAACTGAAACATGCCTCTCTTTAACTACTACTTTTTGGTCTTTAGTCTGTCTCTAGAGCCAAGTAGAGCAATTTTAATTCCTCTTCTATATGATAGCACTTCTAAGGCTTGCAGATAACTATCACATAAACCTTTCCCACCCCTACCCAGGACTTCTCTTTATCTAAGTTAAATATCCCCAATTCATCAGCTGTTAATCAACAGACATTTATTAAGCATTATTATATGCCTGGCAGTGTAAGTGCTGGGAATAGAATACAAGCAGAAAGAATGACAGTCATTGCCCTCAAGGAGTTTACATTTTACTGAGGGATGATAACACATAAAAGGAAGCTGAAAGGGAGGGGTTTGAGGGACAAAGTCAGAGAAATTCTGGAGTACAGCCTGTGGAGGAATGCAAGCATGACTGGCCTTGGTGCTCTCTTTAAATGGAGGTTCTGGGAGGAGCCATCCAATCAGAGGCAGAGGACCCAGGGACAGAGGGTACTTCCAATGTATGCATTCCAACACGGGAGTGTTTCTAAGATAAGGAAGTTTTTGGGACATGGCTGAGGAAGTCCAGAGAGCAGCCTGGACAGGAATGAATTCATTTCTTACAAGGTCTTTAATCTCCTCACCATCTTGTCATTCTCCACGGGACCTGCTCCCAAACATAAACGTCTTTCTTCAATATGGTGCCTAGAATTAGATGTAATGTTGTTGTTGCCATTGTGTCCAGCTCTTCATGATCCCATTTGGAGGTTACTTGGCAGTAATATTGGAGTAGTTTGCCATTTCCTTCTCCAGCTCATTTTACAGATGAGGAAACTGAGATAAACAGGATTAAATGACTTGCCCAGGCTAGCTAGTAAGTGTCTGAGGTCACATTTGAATTTGCATCTTCCTGATTCTACTGAGTCACCCAGCTGCCCCCATTGAATGTAATATTTTCAGAGGTTCTCAAACTTATTTGACCTACTAGCTCCTTTTCAAAGAAAAATTACTCAGCCCCCTCTCCCCAGAAATCTACTTTCTTTAACCTTGAACTTTTTTTTAATGTGTAGCAGTTCAAAAAAAATACAAAATAAATATTTTTAAAATGACACATCTTTAATTTAATAAGTTATTGTAAATTTGTGGAGTTTTTCCTGCATTGAAATTTTAATGACACAATATTGCACCATGTAACCATGTAGTATTTTATTGTAAACAAGTCATTACACACACATATTCCTGCCAATGCACGCTGGACTTCCTGACAATGCACAACACACTTGCCTGCCAACACTTGCTTGTTAAGACCTGTCCATGGACTTGACCACTGATTGGTTATAACTTGCATTTTGTGTGTTTGTTTGGAAAATATTATGATCACTACTTTAACTCTGTTATACAACAGATGAAACATGTACAAACAATTTTTCAAAATTTTCTTTTCTTCTCCTCTTTGCTTATGTTTCCACTGCCCTCTTATTTTTATTCACTGTCCCCCAATTGAAGCTGAGGCTCTTAGTGCCCTCATTGGATCATTCCAGCACTCCCCAGGGGCTGGTATCACTTATTTTGGGAACCTATGCCTAGATCAACTCCAAATCTATGATCCTAGATCTCTTCCTCTCAGATGTGATCCAACAAAGGCAGAATAAAGTAGTATTATTATCTCTTTTATTCTGGACACTATATCCCTCTTAATGCAGACTAAGATTACACCAGCTTTTTTTAGGCTCCTGTTTCACAATGTTGAGTCATATTGAACTTACAGTCCACTAAAACCCCTGGACTTTTCCATATGAACAATAACCCTCTTGTTTTTGCAATAATTCTTCTATCTATTTCCAACTACTTGTGCAGTGAATTTTTTATTATCCAAATGAAAGACTTTATGTTTAATTCTGTTAGGTTTCATTTTATAAGACTTAGCTCATGATCCTCACTATTGTCTAATCATGTCAACTATACCTCCCTCCCAGATTTGTGTTATATAGAAATTCAATGAGTATACCATCTTCCGTATCACTGATTAAAATGTTTACCAGCACAGGACTGAAGAGTGGGCTCTGATAACTCCTCCAATGACCCTCAAAGCTGACACTGACCCATTAATCACTCCTCTTTGAATCTAATCCTTCAGCCATTTTCAAATTTGCTTAATCAAAGGCTACCTATATCTTGCATTTCTCCATATTTTCTACAAGGGTAACACAAGGGATTGTTTGCTTAAAATCTAGGTTTACTTGATCACATTTCCTTGGTCTACCAGCCTATTAACTCTGTGGGGGACAAAAAAGTAATGAGGTTAGTCTGGCATTACATTTTCTTGATAAAGTTATTCTGCTTCCCTTTCCAAATGCTCAAAAACCAGCCAACTATTCATTCCAGAGTTTTACCAGAAATTGAAGTTAAGCTTCAAGGTCTATAATTTAAAGATCACTCTCCTTCCTTTTTTGAATGTAGAACTCTCTCTGAGCTCTCTTTTCCAATTTCTTCTAACCCTGGCAGATTACTTCCCCAGAAGGTGACTGATTACTTGCCATTAACTATTCTATCCAGTGCCTTCTTGACACCTCTCAGGAGTCTACAACTCTACCCAAATGCTCTGGGGATTATTAAAAAAGATCCTAGGAGTGCCTTCCTGATATAGCAAGAACTAGCATTTTCAGCAAATGATGGAAGTGCTAAATCATAGATTTCTCTTCCAAAGGCTATCTCACTGGTTGTTACCTCCAGGTATCACCTAGGTAGGAGAACAAGGGAAAAGGAAGGGAATAGACGTTTATTAAGCACTTACTACTATGAGCCAAGCATTGTGCTGAATACTTTACAAATATTAACTCATTTGATCCTCATAACAACCTGGGAGATAAGTACTATAATTATCCTCATTTTCCAGATGACGAAACTGAGGCGGACAGACTGACTTGCTTAGGATCATACAGCTAATAAGTATCTTAGACTGGATTTGAACTCTGGTCTTCCCAATTCCAGGCACAGTGCTCTATCCCCTGTGCCACCTAGATAAGGATAAAATTAACTATACCAGACAACTCTAGGAGTCAGAACCTTGGTACCTCTCTGAAGATGAGTATATTTCTAGAGTTCAGTCCTAGAAGACTATTGTTTGCTTATCATTTATCCCCAAAGTTATCTTTTCTCCAAAGTAAACATGCCTAGTTCATAGGATTATGGATCATAGAGTTAGAACTAGAAAGTCCGTGACATTGTCTAGGCAGGAGTGAGGAACATGCAGCGTCAAGGCCATATGTGGTCCTTAAGTTCTGGAGTATAGCCATTTGACTGAATTCAAACTTCACAGAACAACTCCCCTTGTTCTGTAAAACTTGGAGTCAGTCAAAAAGTCGCACCCAAGGACCTAGAAGGTCACATATGACCATGAGGTCACAGGTTCCCGACTCCTGGATTAGGGAATAATGGGATAAATGGGTACTGTCATTGGCTCTCTAATCAAGATAACTTGTGCTTCACCCTTTAGTGATCTAACCATATGCAGCATCTGAGCAAAACTGGCAGTATCCATTATCTATATACACCTGTCCCTATCTGCTTGACTCAGTATACACCAGTTTTCCCTCTATGACTGAGATGACTCTATTGTGTATAGCCATGAAGAAATAGATTTTAAATGTATCTGAGTGGTGGCGGTATCTTATCTCTATAAGGTAGATTATTCATTTGGATGTACAAATGAGTTGAACTCATTGAACCCAGCTAGGTGCTGTCTTATTATCCCTTTTTTAATTCACAAAATCGCAGACTCTCAGAGGTAGAGGGAACTTTAAAAAATACTCAGTCCATGACATACTTAAATAGGAATCCGCTCACCAGCATTCATGACAAGTGGTTATCCAAGGTTCTCACTAAGAATTATAGAAGGAGAATCCACTACCTGTCAAGAAAATCCATTCTATTTTTACTATTTTTTTTTCCTCTTACAGTGAACTGATATCTGTCTCCCTGGAACTTCTATTTGTTTCTATTTCTACCTTCTGTGGCCAACCAAAACAAGTGTATTCCTATTACATGCGGTAGCCCTTCAAATACTGTAGTTTGCCTATCATGTGTCCCCAAAGTTATCTTTTCTCCAAAGTAAACAAGTGTAATTCATAGGAATACATACCTAATAGAGTTAGAACTGGAAAGAACCTTAGATTTTATCAAGTCCACACCCCTCCTCGATTTTCAGGTGAGGAAACCAAGTTTGTTCAACTAATTCTTCTATAATATGGCACAACTTCATTCTTTCACTCAATAAGCACTTATTAAATGCCTATTATGTGCATGTAAGGCAAGTTGGTAGATGCAGGGATTCTAAAGACAAAAATTAAAAACAAATCTTGCTCTCAAAGAGCTTACAGTCATCTTCTTCTTCTTCTTGTTCACCCTCTTCCTGATACATTCTAGCCTGGTATCTTTCTTAAAAGCATATGCAGTATGCAGAATTAAATATAGCACTCTTGGTGTGGTCTCAGAGGCACATTTCAATTTTCCTTTATCAATAATTATTTTGCAGTGAAAAGGACTGATAAATAAAACAAAAAATAAATAGTCAATATAATTAATGCTTAATTAATAATCATTATTACTATTTACCTAATAATCAATATCATTATTTACACAATAATATTATTACTATTTACTCAATAATCAATATTATTAGTATTTACTTAATAATCATTATTATTAATATTTACTTAATCCTATTAAATAAAATACATAACATAAACACATAAAATAAGTGAAACGGAATCATGTAAACATAGAGATTTATTGTACCTTAGTGTATATATGAGTGTGGTAGAGTAGGGGAAGGAAGTATGTGAAAAGCTAGTCAATATTTTGGGTTTTCTAAAGTTCAAAAAATTTTGTACTATTTATTTCATTTTTTTTATATCACATTCATTTCCAAATAGATCTCTTCCTATTCCTTCCCCAACAAGTCAACTAATCAATTTTATCAAGTATTATTTTTTAACAGGTGGGAATTTCCAAGGAGTGCTTTTACCCAGAATACACTGCCAAGGAAACTATTTTTGGAGAAGGAAAATGTAACTAGCCTCACAGAATTGAGAAATTGTCTTGCCAAGACCTCAAAATTGACTGCTTTTTTTTTTTTTAATGAATTCTTTTCATTATATGACTATTGGCCAAGCACTGTATTTGGGTTGTTTTTATGAGTAAAAAGAAGAAAGGAAGCTGAATAATTTTATTCTTTTACTACATTTTGGTTTAATGTGATTTTAAAAAATAACATTAGGTAAAATTGTCCTTTATTTCACAGTGTCACAGAGCCTTCATTCTTCCAGATAAAAACAACAGCCTGGCTGTTCTCTTCAGGATGAAATTGGTACCCTCTTTATGTGATGTGAAGGCAGATTCTGGCCCCAAATCAAGTACACAGGAGCTGAAGGGTTCACTTACAAACAGGAATCTAGTACTGTCATATAGAGAGCTACAGTCATACAGAGAGATGGTGGATTGTCTCTTTTGGCAAATGATGAGAAAGCTGAATTCCTCACAAAGGGATGTAAGATGTGGAAGTAAGGGTCACCGGATATAAGACACAGTCGAGGAGGAAGAGGTTCTGTGTGTCTCTAGGGCAATGTAACAGACAGAAACAGCAGCATCTTGAAATTAATGCCCTTGAACAGAAAGAAGGTCAGAGCTTATAGCCTTGGACCATCGAAAATCCTCCAAGTTATTAGATTAAAAAAACAACAACCACCTTCCTTTGGAAGGCTATTTGTGTTTTTTAAATGACTTTAACAGGAGCTTAAATTGTTTCCCTCCTTCTTTAAAACAAGTCAGTGCATTACTTATTATTTGATACATTGGATTATCAAGTCACAGAATTTTTAGAACTGGGAGAGAATTCAAGGATGATCTAAATCTGTGGAGTATGTTATCCAAGAAAGAACATTTGGAAACCAGAGCAATTAGATTTGACTACCAGCTCTGTGACTTACTGCTCTGAGATATTGGGAATGTCACAACCATTTTGAACTTTAACATCTGTAAAATGGTGGCAACATTCTCTAGGATTACAGATTTAGAGCTAGAAAGGACCTTACAAATCAACTAGTGCAAACTCTCTCTCTTTCCTATTTTAAAGAAGGGGAAACTGAAGATTGGATAAATTATTGCCCAGAGTTGTCCTTTCTTTGAAGTTCATGTTATCTAAATTTTTCACTCAAAAGAGATCCTTCCAGTCATCTTTTGATTTCCAAGACAAACTCTTTGGCAGTTAGGTGGTGCAGTGGATAGAATGTTGGGCCTAGAATCAGGAAGACTCATCTTCCTGAGTTCAAATCTGATCTCAGATACTTACTAGCTGTGTGACCCTGGGCAAGTCACCTATTTGACTCAATTTTCTCATCTATAAAATGAGCTAGAGAAGGAAATGTCAAGCCATTCTAGTATCTTTGCCAAGAAAACCCCAAATGGGGTCATGAAGAATCAGACAACTGAAAAAAATTCAACTACAACAATAAACTCTTTCCTTCCTCAACAAATGCAGGGCTTGACTCATAGTCTTTCTAACCAAACTCTTGCCTTCATATAAATGTACTTCAACATTCAAGTTCATGTGCCCTCAAATTATAAACAGTTTGAAGATACAACCAACCTAGTTCCTTGATCTCCTCAATTACTATTACCTATTTCACCTTAGTTGCACACAGAAATGGTCAAACCCTTGATGTTGCAATAATCTACAAATGTTTTCCTTCTATGTTCACATTCTCTTAACTAATCATAATCTTTTATCATTGCATCTTTTCCTATGCTTTGAGATCCTTAATCCTCTTCTTTATTCTCATGGCAACCTCCAATCTTCCCAACCCTCAGTTCATTCAAAGGTAATCATCCTGAAGTGACAGTACTCTCCTCTATTCCCTATCTTGCCCTCTAGTGAACTGTTTTAACTCTACATTATCATCTATTCTCAAATCCCTCTTCCAAGTCTTATCCTATCACTAATCATGGTTTGCTAAGCCTCAATCCTACATTATTCTCACCATTCACTTCCTTTGTTCCTATTCACATGCTGCTAAATTGATCAAGAGAAAATCACAAAATTATACAATTGTGTCCACTACAAATTTATGTTGCCTAATCTAACTGGGACCCCAATCAAGTAAGGCAATCATTTCACTTCTTCCTAATCAAATTTCTATCCCACTTCTACCTCTTAGATAGCTAGATGGTACAGTGCATTGAGTACTGGACTTTGAATCAGAAACCAGAGCGATGCTTACTTACTAGCTATTAGAGGATGTTGGGCAATTTCTTTCTCTGCATCAGTTTCCTCATCTGTAAAATGGGAATGAAAATTAGCACCTATCTCTCAGGGTTATTGTGAGGGTAAAATGAGTTAACATCTGTAAAGCACTTCTTGACTCTTAAAGTCTTATTATTATTCCTGGTTTTCTCATCTTTCCTTTAGCCTCAATGGCATCTTCTCCTCCCAGTTGTCATGTTCATTGCTGAGTCTTGCCAGCTCTTCATGACCCCATTTGGGGTTTTCTTTTTTTCTTTTTTTTCTTTTTTGGAGGGGGAAGGAAGGGCAATAAGGGTTAAGTGACTTGCCCAAGGTCACACGGCTAGTAAGTGTTAAGTGTCTGAGGTAAAATTTGAACTCGAGTCCCCCTGATTCCAGGGCCAGTGTTCTATTCACTGCACCACCTAGCTGCCCCCATTTGGGGTTTTCTTGACAGAGATGCTAGAGTGGTTTGCCATTTCCTTCTCCAGATCCAGAGTAAAGGGCTAAGATGCAGCTTTGGGGAACAGTCATGCATAGTGAGTATGACATGGGTGAAGAACCAGCAAAAGAAGCTGAGGAGTATTTGGATAAATAGGAGAAAGAAGAGAGAATCACATACTAAAAAATCAGAGGGAAAAGAGTAGATGAAGAAGGTAACTATAGATGAGGAAACTAAAGCAAAGTGTTAAGTGACTTGCTCAGGGTCACACAATTAGTAAGTGTGTGAGGGTAGATTTGAACTCAGGAATATGAGTCTCGCTGATTTCAGGCCCAGCACTCTGTCTACTGTGTCACCTAGCTGTTCCTTTGTTCAGTAACTTACCAAAACATTGAGGCCGTTCTCTGAAAGCTCACCTTTTTTCACATCTCATCTCACATCAATTTAATATCTTCCCCCATTATTTCCTTCTACACTCTGATCTCAGATGAAGGGAAGACCCATCTCTTTGCTAAGGCCAACCTATCTACATACACTATTGATCCCCTCCTCCCCCATATCATCCAGCAGATTATCACCACCATGATCCCCACTGTCTTTTCTTTAAGCTCTCCCTAACTACTGGCTTCTTCTCTGCTTCCTACAAATACACCTATGTCTCATCCATCCCTAAAAACAAAAACAAAAAAACCTTACTTGATCCTATCCTTCCTGTGAGCTATTGTCCTATATGTCTCCTGCTTTTCTTGGCTAAGCTCCCAGAAAAAAAAAACAAACAAACAATCTGCCATCAGGACCTCCCGTTCTTCTAAATGTTCTACATTCTAGCTTCCAATATCTTCCAATTGAAACATAACTCTAAAGATACCAATGATCTCTAAATTGCCAAATGTAATGGCCCTCTCTCAATTCTCATCCTTTTTTGGCCTCTTTTCAAGCCTTTGACAATGTTTATTACCTTCTTCATCTACTCTTTTCCCTCTGATTTTTTAGTATGTGATTCTCTCTTCTTTCTCCTATTTATCCAAATACTCCTCAGCTTCTTTTGCTGGTTCTTCACCCATGTCATACTCACTATGCATGACTGTTCCCCAAAGCTGCATCTTAGCCCTTTACTCTCTTTTCCCCATATTCTCTCACTTGATGATTTTTATCTACTTATGGGTTTAATTTTCTCTATGAAGATGATTTCCAGATTTACATATCCAGCTCTAGTCTCTTTCCTTAGCTATAGTTCTATATCACTAACTACCTTTTGGACATGTCAAACCGAATGTCTTATAAGCATCTCCAATGCAACACATTCAAAACAGAACTCATTAGCCACTATGCCTCAACTCTTCCATTTTCAAAACATCCCTCACAATTTCAGTGTCAGTTTTGACTCCTTCCTCATATTCACCTCACATACCTTCTTTTCGACTCACAGAGTCACCAAAACTAATTCAGATCCTTGTTCATCTCACCTGAACTATTCAAATAGCCTTCTACCTGGTCTCCCTGCCTCCACTTCAATACATCCTCCATTCAACTTCCAGAATGATTTTCCTAAAGCTTAAGTCTGACCATGTTATGAAAGATTTCCTATTTCTTCCAGGATCATATATAAAATCTTTTGGCATTTAAAGCTCTTTAAATTTTACTCTTTCTTACCCTTCCAGTCTTTACCATGTACACCTACTGTAGAAATGAGTCCATCAAGAGGACTTTCCTAATCACTCGGTTTATATGATAAAATATTTATTGACCTGCTACTTTTCCTCTTGTTTGGAATGAAATCTAAGCCAAGAGTTGTCTTCTTAATATTACAGAAAAGAATGGAAAAATAAACTCAATGTTATAAATACAAACAACAATAAGGAAGCAGTTTCCAAAGCAAGATCCATGAAGGAAAAAGTGAGAAGGGAAAATAACTTGCATCTTGTTGTAGAAACACTGTTTATGTTTCTAGAAAGAAATAGTTCTTTGTCCTGAGCAATTTTGTAATAGGTCTAGGGATGGTGAATAAATATTTCATTCAAACACCATTTATTAGCAAACAGAACAAAACAGAACAAAACCGAGGCACCACTTATGTGCCTTTCCCTTTTCCGCTTCCCTAATTCTCTACAGCTCAGAAGCTCTTAAACATTTTTGTGGCCCCTTTGGCAGTATGCTGAAATCTATGGACCCCTTCTTAGAATGTTTTTAAATGCATAAAATAAAACACATAGAATTAGAAAGGAAATCTGTTATACTGAAATAAAGATAAAATTTTTCCCTATCCAATTTCCTGAACTCTTTAAGTTGAAAATCCTTGTCCTTGCTGAAAGTTAAAAAAAAAAAAGTTCTCTCTCTCTCCTCAAATATCATGAAACATTTTGCTTGGATTCATACTTTGCATTGCCCTCTAGAGCTAAGAACAAGTCTAATCCCTCTTTCACAAGCCAGTTCTTCAAATGTTTGAAGAGAACTATCATAACCTCACCTCTTCTTCCCAGATTGTTCTTGAGGTATAGTAGATAAAGTACTATATTAGCAGAGAGGGGGAAGGAAGAGAGATGGAAAGAGAGGAAATGGGAGAGGGAGGAAGAAAAGAAGAGAGAGGGAAAGAGAAAGAGAGGAGACAGAGAGAGAGAGAGAGAAAGAGGGAGGGAGAGATGGAGGGAGAGAGAGAGAAAGAGAGAGAGAACTTGTTAAAGAAGAGGAGGAAGGGAAAAAGAAAGAAAAGAAAAAAGGGATGATGGAGACTTAGAGGCCATTAAATCCATCACCACCACCACCCCTCTCATTTTTTAGATAAGAAAACTGAAACTGAGAGCAAATGAGTCCCAAGATTACTCAGCTAGCACATATCTAAGGTAGAATTTGAAGCTGGAACTTGACCCTAAGTCCAGTCACTACCTACTATAGTCACCATGTTTTTCAGTTATCTGAAAAAGGAGGATAAAAATATTTATACTACCTACTTCATAGATTTATTGGGAAGATCAAATGAGGGTATGTATGTAAAGTCCTTTGGAGTGAAGCAGTCATTATGAGGTCTGGTATCTTAGAACTGGAGGATCCCTTACAGGCAATATAGTCTGTGTGTTCTAGGAACAGACATATTATCTTAGAAAAAAAATACTCATTACTTCACTGTACCTAGAGCTAATACATGTATCACTAAAAACATGCAGATGCTTTGTCTTGCCAACACAGTCGTAGAGTAAGACAAATGGAATTAACTGACTGATTGAAGTTGAATGTCTACCCAGACATATCTCTTGAGGGCAATAGCAATTAAGAGCTAACAGAAGAATATGAAATGCAGCGAATGAGAGGAACAGGACAAAATCCTATAAAGTCTCCCAGTAGTTGGTTATAAAAAAGTTCAGGTGGAGTACAGATTCCATCAAAACAGACACATCAGAGATGACTCAATTGCCAAGGAAATATGAAATTGACCTTGATCATGTTGTCTAATGTTTTAAACCCTTCTCATAGGTGCTTAAATTGAGACTAATTAAACACACACCCTACTTAAATAAAATGATAGTTAAATGAAGGGTGTTACACTCTATAAAGTTGGTCTAATACTGTTATTCTTTGGCACTTTAAGGGTTGAAGGATGACCTCTTATCAAAATCCTTTTAATGAATTTTTAAAGGATGATTCATTCTTTAATAATAAAGGTTTGCAATTTTATGACCCCTTTCATCCAAGATTCTCAAAGTGCTTTGCAAGACTAATTAGGCTCCTCGATGCCCATTCATCACAGGCATTTTTGGAGTATTTACAGTACTTGTTCCTTTGACTGGAGTAGGGTAAAATAGGAGGGGTAGGGGTGGGGTGCAAAAGTTAAGTTGTCTGGAAGTAGGATAATAGTTGAACTTGACTAATGAAGGAACATGAGGAAATCTTATAGAGTTAGGGAAATCTTCTAGAAAGATGGAATGTTTGAATAAGGTCTTGAAGAGTGTGTGGTCAGCATTTGGAGAGGAAAAGGGAAGATGTCAGAGATAGGAGCTCAGGTTCTTCCTGCTGAGCCACTGTGTATGGGTTGTTAACCTCTGGGAATGGTCCAGGGTGGAGAAAGCCAAAAACTTGCAACCAAACAAAGCTATTGGGATCAGGTCACTATCCTGGGGCTAGAAACATGAAGGCCAAGATTTGGAGCAACAAGGAAACAAAAATCAGGAACACAGAAGGTCTGAGACAGGCTGTCCAGCCAAGGTCAAGAATCTGTTAAGATTAGAATTAGAAAGGGAATAGTAGCTCCCAGGTCCAGTCTCATAAGCTCTGGCCACAAAGGCAGCTGATCATATAAGAGATTACTCTCCAATTCCTCCTTACTACCTCTCCCTAGCCTTCATGGTCACAACATTCTTTGAATCACTGTGACACATTCATTATGTGGCTCACTGGGGATTTAGCAAATAGCACTTTATATTGTTATTATTTCTTTTTACCAACTAGATTGTAAACGCCTTGAGGGCAGAAACCATGTCTTCTTTGTTCCTAGTACATAATATGCATCCAGAAACATTTGTTATGAATGATGATAAAATATTTATTTAAATTGTTTAGTTTCAGACATCTCTCGGATGTTTAATTTGGTCATCTTTAGAATGAAACTCTCTGGAAGTTTTTTATCTCTTTGAAAAATTGGGCTCATTTATACTAATTATGGGTTTTGAATGTAAAATATTAATAATAAAAATAGCAAGAACTCAAACATTAGGGACTAATTTTGTTATTGTTTTCAG